>JAADVB010000139.1:0-48821 GCA_023334545.1 Salisapilia sapeloensis | reverse complement strand
TGCGGAGGGTGAAGACGAGTTGGATACGATGATTGAGAATGTATGGCGGGGCAGCATTTCGGAGCTCTCTCTCAACGATCAGGCACGTGGTCGGCAGTTGGCGTGGCTGAAGATGACGGAGCTACGACTTCGACAGGATGAATCAACTACTGGATAGTTCAAAGGAGAGGAGAAGCGTGGTGCATGAATAGTAGTGAAGCAGCGCTAAAGAAACTGGAGTTGACTGTGGGTAGAGTTTGTTTAAAATGTGTTTCATGATGGTATTTAATAGACGGTGCTTCCAGAGTATATGTGCTCGCTTTGGTTCGAGCTGCAAGGTCATCTTTCACTGAGCGTATGTCGCCAATGACTTCTGTGATGGAGTGACCAATACCTCTAGACTAGGCTACACGGCTTTGTTTGTTGTCGTTGAAACATGTATGTGGAGAAACCGCTTCAGAAACGATGATGGTTATTCAAAGGTGCATAGCTGTACTTCTACGGCAACTAGTTCCGGCCAGATACACATGAAAGTGCTATACAACGTGTTACTGAACGATGGGGAGTGCAAAACATTTTCGCATAAACAGCGTTCGATATAGAGTTGAACGGATCGCTTGGATATTTTTTGAAGATAGCTGAACAGTACTGAACTTGCTTCACGTATCTGTCTCAAGCACGCTACTAGTACGGAATGCTTGTGATTGTGCTGTCAAAACAATCATGCTATATCGGATGCAGCATCAACCTTTCGTATCAGTCTTTTACCACGTTACTGCTAACAAAGTACCGCCATGAAAGCATAACCTTGCTGAAAACGATAAATGATCTTGCTTCAAAAGCAGCTACTAATACCATTGTAATTTCATACAAGGAAAGCACAATACAATTTCAAGTACAATACGAATACAAACTACCACTGCACGTACAGAAGACAATTTCTAGTTCCTACCTTGACTTTTGATACTATCCATTCCGACGGAAGGTTGAAGTTAAAAAACTCCAGGAACGCAATCGACGTTCGAACTACACTCCCTACCATCATTCCTCCTATCTCGACCGTTTATACCTGCCGCTGTTCATTCCCGCATTTGCAACGCAGCCGACAAGTCAGCTTCATGGGCTTCGCACAATTCGCTAAAGACTTTGGTGGTGCCATTATCAGCACTGCCGTTGGCGCAGCCGTCTCCATCCCCACTGGCACGTGGCCGTTTGCGCTCGTAGCCTACGGTGTACAATGGGTTGTGTCTCTCCTGTACGCTATTCCGAAGCAAGACGAAAGTGTCTTTGATCTCACGGGCTCATTGACGTACGCACTCACCTCTGGCCTTGCACTCGGCCTTGCGGACGAGCATGATTGGCGAGCTATCATCGTGACCGTCTTCGTCTGGATCTGGTGCCTTCGTCTAGGGACTTTTCTATTTAAACGCATTCGAGCTGCTGGCGAAGACAAGCGCTTCAAGGATATCCGAGGCAACCCTCTTCTCTTCTTTTCCGTTTGGACGATTCAGGGTCTTTGGGTCCTGCTCACGTTGCTTCCAGTGCTGCTATTGATGGCACATGGAAACCGGAAGAGCGTGCATGCATTGGACATTGTTGGTATCGTCGTATGGGTCGTCGGTTTCGTGTGTGAAGTCACTGCAGATACGCAAAAGTCACGTTTTAAAGCGGACGAACGGAACAAGGACGAGTTTATTCGCGAAGGCTTGTGGTGGTACAGTCGTCACCCGAATTACTTTGGTGAAATCACGCTATGGATTGGCATGTTTCTGATCGTCGTCCATGCCATCGATGGACTTGAATACCAATTGACAGCAATGATCGGCCCGATCTTTGTGACACTACTGATTACACTGATCTCAGGTATCCCGATGCTGGAGAAAAATAATGATAAGAAATACGGCGACCGACCTGAGTATCAAGAGTACAAGGAGAATACGAGCATCTTAATCCCATTGCCAAAATTTGGCAAAGCGAAGAAATCTCCACGTGCCAATGAAGACTATGGCGCCGTAAATGACAGTTAATTATTCGTCCAAGTGGAGAAATAATCGGATAATATGCCTTGGTTTTACTAGCTCGATCCTTAAGTAGCATGTACCTGGGATTTAGTATAGACTTACGTGATCGTCAGCGCACGTTGTCTCCTGATATACGGCGCAATTTTTGACCGCAGATATTGACTAAAGTGTGCTCGGAGCATAGAGTAGGACTGTAAGTATTTTCGATACACAAAAGTAGTATACAAGAATAGATTGATTCGACTCAAGGTTGGATGATTAGCTTTGATTTCTAATCTACAGCTGCCATCTCTCCAGTCGAAGCAACCATTGGTCCCTACTTTATGCAGGCATGATGGGGAGACACTTGTTCATTTGCATCGTACATCACAAGCGTGCAAGCGTTACGTTATAGTGGACGAGAAGCATGGCACCATCACTTTGGATGATGCTCATTGCGCTGTCATGCTGGGGTAGCATGGTATCTGCGGACGACGTCTGTGATAAAGTGAATCAGTTGTCGTACCCTCGATACGGTACCTGCAATTTCCGGCCACGATGTTATGAATGCTATTCACAACCAGGCTGTACGTTCGACCTGACTTCTGGCAATTGCAAAATGGCCTCGACAAGTCTCGACAATGTGAACTACTGTCATCATGCCGATATTTACTGCAAGATGCCTCATACCGGCATGCCTGACAGCGAGCGCAAAGGTCAGGATGGTTGCGTGTGTCCACGAGTTTGTGACAACGTGAGCTCGCTCGATGAAGAGTGCGTTCAGAACGGAGGGACGTTACCATACATCCACCTGTACTTTGTCTCCATCTTCTGCGCCTTGATACTAGGTGGCTGGCTCTGCATTCTATGCATTCGACAAAGAGAGACACCAAGAAAGGTGATGCAAGCTCAGGCGCCGCAAGAAACAACGACAGCTAGCGTAGAAACCACTTCCGATCGAGACACCAAGTCGTGATGTAGTACTACTAGACTCATAAAGCTACAATAAATTCTCTTTTCCTGTATTCACGTCGCTATAGAAACAAAAAGCATCCTTCCTACCGTCCGAGGTCTCACTGAAATTTACATCCGACACAGTGCGATCCACTTGTATCTTGTATAGTCTCATCCTACCTTTAAAGATCGAATCGTAGTCTACATTTCCATCGAACCCGCAACTTCAAGCCTGGATCTGATGCAAGTTGAAAAGCTCATTTTGGAATTTTCCTTTCCGGAAAGACATCGAAGAGCAAAAGCAACGGAAACGAAGCATGGCAAAGATTGCTATCGTCTATTACTCCATGTACGGCCACATCGCGACGTTGGCCGAGTCAATTAAAAAGGGCGTCGAAAAGATCTCTGGCGTCCAAGTCGAGATCTACCAAGTGGCCGAGACACTCTCCGATGAAGTGCTCTCCAAAATGCACGCGGGTCCGAAGAAAGATCATCCGATCGCGTCGCCGGAGACGCTTCGAGATGCGGATGGCATCCTCTTTGGCATTCCGACGAGATTCGGATCCACTCCTGCCCAGATTCGTGCACTCTTTGACCAGTGTGGAGGACTCTGGGGCGAAGGCGCGCTCATCGGGAAGTTGGCTGGTATCTTCTTTAGCAGTGCAACGCAAGGTGGCGGACAGGAGACGACGGCGTTGACGTCAATCACGTTCTTGACGCACCAAGGCATTGTCTTTGTGCCGCTCGGATACCGCAATCCGAAACTATTTGATATGGAAAATGTCCATGGTGGTAGTCCGTACGGCGCTGGTACATACGCCGGTCCGGACGGATCTCGCCAACCGAGTGAATTGGAGTTGGATCTTGCGGAAACGCAGGGCGAAAGCTTTGCAGAAATCGTGAAGAAAATGGCGGCGTAAGTCCTTGACGAGGTATCGTACGAACACGTTGAAATCGAAATTGAAAGAATGCAAGATTGATTGATTCTTTACATTTGTGGGAAAGCTTGTATATACACTTTGACACCTCGGCACGTGTCTTCCTTGAGGATATGATCAGGACATTTCGTTCGATGCGTCGGCCTGTTCTTTTCATCCTTATCCCAGCACATGAACACTTGTGCTAGTACACCACCTCGATCACACTTGAGCACGACAGGTGGTAGTCCATTCTCCGACGGTGCGAACGACGCACGTAAGTCTTTCAAAGAGATACTACTGCCAAGATTGTCTTGAATCAATTGCGGCGTCAGCGTGCCTTGTGTATCGTTCCTTAAGATATTCACAGCAGAGCTAAAGTAAGTCACTTGATCGAGCTTCGAGCATGAGCCATGACGTGTCCACTCATGCGCCCAAAAGTCCGAGTAGGAAGGATCGGAAATGTTGTACTTAACGTCCGGCCAGTACTGTACCATCGCATCGATCCCAACTTGACGTATGATCTCCTTGGGATCAAACGGAGGTCCGCCGCAGAACTCTGGGTGAGCTCCATGCGCAAGTTCTGGCCAGAGTCCGTGCAAAGTGAAGTGGTTTCTCCAATAAGGAGCAGGTTCGCGGCAGCCAGGGAGATGATTCCCTTTGCTACGGCAGAACTCTGGCTGCCAACTGAGCGCGAGAATGTACAGATCAAAGGGAGTTGAGGTCGTCAGATCTGCCAATGTCGCGTCATAGACGTAGGATTTGGATAGCGATTCCTGCGCTGCAATAGTGGTGGCGAGGATGATGGTCGTCCCCATTAGAACAGGAAGGGAGTACATGATGCGGAAGAACTACTTACCAAGTGTGGCATCGCGACGTTCCAGGTGCCACGACAGATTAATTGAGTGTTGCTATTATTAATTTGCATATTTATATCAAGATCAGCGCTGATAAGACTAGGAGACGATTATGCTCCGTACGGTAGTAAGATCTGGACTTGGATCTTCAAGAGTTGGATATCAAGTTGTTATAATGGAGATAGCTGATTAGATACGAGCTACTGGACCTTAGGTTTCCACAGTAGATTTTCTTTTCTTGCAAAACAGGTAGATGAAACGGCCGGGATGAAAATGTTTCTCGATGAAACGACTCCTGATTGTTTTCAGCAGACCCCGAGCAGATTTCGAGTCATCTTTATCTACTTGGAGTTCGTTTCAAATGGAGGAAGAGGAACATGACGACGATAGTCGACATGAGCAGGAGGAACGTATAGATGTGGAGAGTGGTTTGCAACATGCTACATCTCCTTCGCACGCAACGCATTCGGCTCGATCAGAAACCGATTCAGCTGCGGCAGAGTTGATGCAGCGTTTCAAGCTACACAAGAAACATCGTAAAGACAAAGAAGCTTATATCAAGTCCGTGCGTCAATCTGCCATCAGCAAGCACTCCGGTGAAAGACGCAGATCAGAAGTGAAATTAAAACCTGCCGACATCACTCGCGTCGATCATAACAATCTACCGTACCGATGGAAAGATATCACGACATTCCAGCGTGAAGAGGACACGAAAAACTTTCAAAAGATGATCAGGAAAGATTCTGACGTTCGACCTTATCCTGGAAAGCTCCGTAATCGCATCTTGCAAACGCAGCAAGATGCCGCAGAGCTCTTGGATGCTCGACCAGTCGAGACAAAGGTAGAGGATGACGAGGAGAAAGCATTATCTACCGACGAGTTTCTTCAAATCGATCAAAGTCAATACCCTCTTCACAAGTTTGACATGGGCGATCCGGAAGACGCGAATCCGGTTGAATGGCTAGAACAAGGGGCGGACACCGGATTGTCTCTGTACTTTGTGAAAGGCGAATGGCGTTGGAGACCATGCAAAATCCTTAGCTACGATGAAGATACTCAAAAGTTTCTTGTCGAGTTCCAAGGTTCAAATCGGCAGAAGCACGTGCGACGTATCAATCTTCAATTTGATACCGAAGATCCTGTTGCTTTCCAAGAGCGCATTCAAGTTGCGACACAAAGACGAGAGGAAACGAAGCGTCAATTGCGCTTTGATCACTTTTTAAGTAAACAACCTACTACGGAACTTCGTCCGATGAGTCGAATGATGCTCGAACGTATTCATCAGCAAGTCGTGAATGGATTATCAAACCAGTTTCCTCTAACGGAAGGACAACCTGCCGCATTGACGTTGCGAGCACTGACGGACGTCGTGATCCAAGACTATATGCGCAGTATGAAGAAAGCCAAGTTATACGATCAAATCAGGTCTCAGGATGCCAAGTGCACGTCTTCTCAAATGACGAGTATCATTTTACCGCAGCAAGAGACTGTCGTACCAGCGTCTGGCAAAGTATTTGTTCCGTATCATGCATACGAGCGTCATCGGAAGAACGTTGCGTTGAGTCATTACACGAGTATTCAACCCTTACTAGCAATCTTACGACGCATCTATGCGGAATGGGAGAAGAGTTTCCAATCGCTTTGTTTCATGCAAGTAGAGTTAAATAGCCAGGCAATTGAGACACCACTGCGGATCACAAACTTTCGGGCTTTGCAGACGAGTCATCAGAATAAAGTCGCGCAAGTGTTATTGACGGATTGGAGACGAGCGGTGTCGGAGAGTGTCATTGACAATCTTCAAGATCACTTTAACTTTTTCATTTCTGACATGGAAGAGTATCTGGCTAGTAGACTGCGACGTATTGTCACGAGTATTGAAGTGCGTTTATCTGCTCAATTACGTCATATCGTCGTAAAATCAACGTCCTTGTGGGTCGATTTTACTAAAGCGAATACGTTTAAAGGAAAGGTCGAAGAGCTTAGATCACCTAGTCAATCACTTTTTCAAGTCGAGTTAAGAATAGGAAAGAAAAACGTTTGCGTTGAACCGTCTACCGATGCCATTAAAGAAGTAATGGTCGAACCTTTGGAAGCAATGGTTGCCTCGATACAAGAGATTGAGTGCATTGATGGTGATATCTTATCTCTCTTGCCTCTTGAACAGAGAAAATTACTGGATTTCGAAGGGGACTTTGACGTCATATCATCAACATTAGATATGATTGAAGATGCAAAAACTAGAATTGAAGAGTGTATTCATCATGCCATGACGGATGCACAAACAATTGCGAATAGATTCGTCGAGTACGTCGAACACGTTGCCTTCGATCCAAATGCATTTCTAATCGAAATTAACGAAGAAGAGGATCGATTCGAAAAGATTTGTGATAAGATCCGATGGTTCCACTCACTCATCGGGCAGATCGATCAAGTTGCTTTTGATGAAGAAGCTCTACCTCTTGTGTGCGTTGACACATCTGGACTGAAGCAGCAACTAAAAGATCAGGCTACAGCTATTCGTAATGAACTTGTAGATAGCATCGTGACGGATGTTCGTGAACGGAATATGGACATCACGAGGCGATATCAAGCAATATTAAAACGTATCAATGAAAAACCGAAGAATGAAGCAGAGCTCGCAAAGTTAAAACAATTTGTGAATGAAAGTCGAAGTGTAGTGACCGAGCTAATAGATAAAGTCGATGCATGTCATGCACAACTAAGTGTACTCGAAGCGTTCGAGTACAAGTTATCGACAGATGATTTCCAATTAGCTTATTCAACGAAAGAATGGCCGTTGAAAGTCACTCGAGCTGCTGAAAGTTGTGATTCGGCATTAGAAGAAGATAAAGTCCGGATGATGGATAAATTAGCATTAGAGAAAGAAGAGTTTGAAGTCGATTTAGAACGCTTTGAAAGTGAAGTCCAAGCGTTTAAATTATATGGTGAAATCGACCAGACGGATAAATATGTCGAGATGGCTATCACGTTATATGATTCGATTCAAGAAGCAAAAGCAAAAGGAGAGGACTTTAATGCGCGAGAAGCGGTCTTTGGCTTCCCACCGACGGAATATTCGATACTAGATAAGCTCGATGCAAATTTCCAACCGTACTATAAACTCTGGACCATGTGCTCTGAATTCAAACAGAGTCGACAAGCATGGCTAGACGGTTCCTTCCTCGAACTTAATGGTAGTGAAATTGAACAGCAAGTAACTGAGTGGTGGAAATCGTCCTATAAATTGAGCAAGTCACTCACGGATGAAGCACCTGGATCTGCAGAAGTAGCTCTGACACTTCGTGAACGCACAGATGAGTTCAAAGCGTACTTGCCAGTCATTCAGTCGTTGGCCAGTCCAGCATTACAAGATCGCCATTGGGACTCGCTTCGTCATAAAATCGGTTTTGATGAAGCTGAAGAAGAGTTGACGCTCCAGATGTTGCTTGATAAAGACATACTCGAGCACTTGGATGCAGTACAGGAAGTCGGGGTGTTTGCCGAGAAAGAGTATGCTTTACAAAAGAATTTAGGTGCCATGATAGCCGAGTGGGAAAAAGTAGAATTCGATTGTGCTCCGTATCGTGAAACAGGAACGTATCTCGTGAGAAGTACAGACGACATCGTAGCACTGTTAGATGACCATCTTGTCAAGACACAGACGATGCGTGGGTCACCTTATATTAAACCGATCGAGAAAGATTGTAAAGCATGGGAGAAGAAACTACAATACTCACAACAATTACTAGATGAGTGGATGAATTGCCAACGTACGTGGTTGTATCTCGAAGCAATCTTTAGTTCGGATGATATTATGCGTCAGATGCCGACGGAAGCTAGACGCTTTGCTAGTGTCGATGCTCTCTGGCGCAAGACGATGGAAGACACGGTGAATGATCCGACGTTCATGACTGTCATGACAATCGATAAGCTCTTGCAAAAGTTTCAGAAAGCGAATGAGAAACTGGATGAGATTCAAAAGGGATTGAATGACTATTTAGAGATGAAACGTCTCTATTTTCCTCGCTTCTTCTTCCTATCAAATGACGAATTATTGGAGATTCTGTCTCAGACGAAGGAACCAAAGGCAGTACAGCCCCATCTAGGCAAGTGTTTCGAAGGTGTGAACCGTGTTACATTTACCGAATCACTCGTGATCACCGAGATGATCTCTGCCGAAGGTGAAGTCGTCCCATTGCGTGTTACGGTCGATCCTGAGAGTACGAAGAATAAAGGAAATGTCGAGATGTGGTTACTAGAGGTTGAGCATAATCAATGGGATAGCATTCGCGATCATACAGAACGTGCGATCGCGACGTACCCGGTGGAAACGAGGGAAGAATGGATTCTAAAGTGGCCTGCACAAGTCGTACTAGCTGCTTCTCAAGTCTATTGGACACAAGACGTGACGAAAGCCATGAACGACGGCGGAAATGCAGGATTGAAAGAGTACTTGCAGGTCTTAAACACGCAGTTAGAAAGCGTTGTCATCCTCGTGCGTGGTAATTTGTCCAAGTTAGAGCGCACGACGATTGGTGCGTTGATTGTTATCGATGTACATGCTCGAGATACGATTGCACAGATGATTGAACGAGGTGTGGAGAACGATCAGGACTTTGAATGGGTCTCACAGCTACGTTACTACTGGATTGACGGTGCAAAGAAGCCTGGGACATTCGATCTCCAAGCACGTATCGTCAACGCTCGAGTGAAGTACGGATATGAGTACCTAGGAAATACTATGCGTCTGGTAATTACACCTCTTACGGACCGATGCTACCGTACGATGATGGGGGCTATCGACCTTCTCTATGGTGGTGCTCCGGAAGGACCAGCAGGAACAGGAAAGACAGAGACTGTAAAGGATTTATCCAAAGCCATTGCGATCCAGTGCGTCGTCTTCAATTGCTCCGATGGTCTAGATTACTTGGCAATGGCAAAGTTCTTTAAAGGCCTCGCGGGATGTGGATCCTGGTGTTGCTTTGATGAGTTCAACCGGATTAATATTGAAGTACTGTCGGTCATTGCGCAACAGATTCTTACGATAAATGAAGGCAAGAAAGCGAATGTAGATAAATTCATGTTCGAAGGTACGTTCATCAAGCTGAATGCTAGTGCGAATGTCTTTATCACGATGAACCCTGGCTACGCTGGTCGTGCGGAACTTCCAGATAATCTCAAAGCACTCTTCCGTCCATGTGCGATGATGGTTCCGGACTATGCGCTTATAGCCGAGATCCGACTGTACTCGTTCGGCTTCTCGGACGCTCGAAGCAATGCACGCAAGCTGACGCAAGTGCTTCAGCTCTCGTCCGAGCAACTTTCATCTCAAAAACACTATGACTATGGCATGCGAGCAGTAAATTCGATTCTAGTAGCGGCAGGTAAACTACGTCAACAACTAGGTAGTGATCCTTTCTGGTCCGAAGATAAGATTGTTCTACGGTCTGTACAAGACGTCAACTTGCCAAAGTTCACGACAGACGATTTACCTCTATTTAAAGGCATTACGTCGGATCTATTTCCAGAAGCAAACTTGCCAAATCCGGATCATGGAGCTTTACTACCGATGATTGATACTGTCTGTGAACGTGGTGTATGTATCATCCCGGACATTTCGATTCCTCTAGAATGTAAACCTGAGTTTAAGATGAAAGTCATTCAGTTCTATGAAACAGTGCAAGTTCGGCATGGCTTGATGATCGTCGGACAAACGGGATGTGGTAAGACGTGTATCGTGCACGCACTTGCGACAGCTATGACTGCATGCCATGAAGAAAGTCAAGGTGCTTTCCAGCATCGAGTGAACATTCATACGATGAATCCAAAGTCGATTACAAGTGGACAGCTTTATGGTAACTTTGATGAAAATACACACGAATGGTCGGACGGTGTCCTTGCATGCACCTATCGAGAGTGTGCGAGAGACACTAGTGAGGACTTGCAATGGGTCATGTTCGACGGACCAGTGGATGCTGTCTGGATTGAGAATATGAATACTGTGCTCGATGATAACAAGAAGCTATGTCTCATGAGTGGCGAGATTGTCAAGATGACCGATCGAATGCGAATGATGTTTGAGACGGAGGATCTAGAAGAAGCTTCCCCTGCGACTGTCTCGAGAGTTGGTATGGTCTTCCTAGAACCAAAGAATCTCGGATGGGAAGTACTTGTGCGTACGTGGATAAAGACAAAGCTTCCTTCCGTCCATGCTGATAAAGGTACTTTTATACAAGAGACATTGCAATGGCTCGTACCTCCCATGCTGTACTTCGTCGACAAGAGTTGTGTCGTTCCGACTACAGTCACGTTCCTCGAGCATATCGCGTCTTTGCTTCGTTTGTTCGAGTGTATGCTAGATAGTCCCGACGGATTAGCCTCGGACATCGATCGAGTAATCGAGTGTCTTCTCATCAAGGCGCTTATATGGTCCATTGGCGCTTGTGTCGATGCAAAGTCTCGCCTACTATTTGATCAATACCTTCGTGACTTTCTGTCGGGAGATGTAGCCGACATGGACGGCTCTAGCACTTACTTTGCCGAGTTCGCTTCCAAGCATCCAGGATATCGAGAAGCAAGTAGACCATCTCTTCTTCCATTTCCTGATGAAGGACTAGTGTATGATTATCAATTCGATGCCAAGAGAGGTGCATGGCTTCCTTGGATGGAGAACAGTGGTGTCTTCAGTATCCCTCGTGATGCCCAATTTGCTCTCATTTTAGTTCCTACGATCGACACGGAGCGAAATGCTTGGATCTTAGATACACTCATGCGTCATCAGTATCACGTCATGTGTACTGGAGAAACAGGTACAGGTAAGTCTGTTTCTATTAAGAAAAAGATGATCTCAGGGATGGATGAAACGTACTCGTCCATCTTCCTTAACTTTTCTGCTCAAACGAGTGCGAATCAGACACAAGATATCATTGAATCGAAACTTGATAAACGTCGGAAAGGAGTACTTGGACCTCCGCTTGGAGTGCATTGTATGATCTTTGTAGATGACTTGAATATGCCTGCGAAAGAGACATATGGAGCACAACCTCCGATCGAGATACTTCGACAGTGGATGGGACATGGTGGATGGTACAATCGGAAAGACAACTCGTTCACTCAGCTCGTTGACATTCAATTCATCAGTGCCATGGGTCCTCCTGGTGGGGGTCGAACAAAGATTACTCAGCGCTACATTCGATACTTTAATCTGATTAACTTTGTCCCATTCGACAGTGATTCTCTAAGTACCATCTTCGGTAAGATCTCGGAATGGTTTCTTCTCAACTTCCCTGGTGGTGTCAAACAACTCGGTGGAGCTATCGTCGATGCTACGATCGACGTGTATAACACCATCTCAGCTTCGTTATTACCGACACCAGCCAAGTCACATTATACATTTAATCTTCGAGATCTGTCTAAGGTATTCCAAGGGATGTCCCAAGTTTCCACAGACGCTCTAGAAGAGCCAAATGATTTTATTCGCTTGTGGAGTCACGAATGTCTACGTGTGTTTTCGGATCGATTGATCGATGAAAAGGATCGAGTATGGTTTGCAAACACATTAGCACAAGTCGTCCAGACACACTTTGAAACGGATTATGCCAAGAATGTCCAAGGTCCACATGCGACGCTTATCTATGGTAACTTTGGTGATGCAAAAGCATCCAAGAAAGGATATAATGAACTACGAGATCGAAAGGTGTTAGAAGCATCGATGAGTGAGTATCTAGAAGATTATAATAATGTCAGCTCTGCACCAATGGGTCTCGTTCTCTTCCAAAATGCGATTGAACACGTTGCACGTATTTCACGTGTGATCCATCAACCGTATGGGAATGCACTCCTTGTCGGTGTTGGTGGTAGTGGCCGCAAGAGTCTCACGACACTTGCGGTCTTCATGGCTGACTATACATTGTTCCAGATCGAGATCTCCAAGTCGTATTCTCGAGCGGACTGGCGTAATGATCTAAAGAAAGTGTTGCAACTCGCTGGTGTAAAGAATCAACCGACAGTCTTCTTGTTCTCGGATACGCAGATCGTAGAAGAAGCTTATTTGGAGGATATTAATGGTATCTTGAATACAGGTGAAGTCGCCAACTTATGGACGAATGAAGAGCTGATGCAAGTGAATGAGGCGCTAGAAGCTTCTGCTTCTGCCTCTGGTGTCAACACTGGTAACAATGCTGAAGTCTACTCGTTCTTTGTCAGTCGCTGTCGAACAAATTTGCACATTGTCTTGGCGCTATCTCCTATAGGAGATGCTTTCCGTCGACGTCTACGTATGTTTCCGTCACTCGTGAATTGTTGTACGATCGATTGGTTTACGGAATGGCCGGAAGAAGCGCTTCGATCCGTTGCAGACCACTTTCTTGTCGATGTAGACTTGCCGTCGACGATTAAAGATGGACTTGTCGACGTTTGTGTCGATATGCAAGAGCGCGTGAGTGAATTGACGCAAGACTTTTTAGATTCACTTCGTCGTCACTACTATGTCACACCGACATCGTACTTGGAATTGATTAATACGTTTAAGAAACTCTTGAATAACAAACGTGTCGAAGTGATGACGATGAAGACTCGATATGATAATGGGCTAACGAAACTCATGGAGACTGCTGATCAAGTAGAAAAGATGCAAGTGGAACTAGAGGCTTTACAACCACAACTAAAGATTGCGACTATTGAAACGGATGCGCTACTGGAAACTATCTCGAAGGAACAGAAAGATGCGAATGAAACAAAAGCTGTTGTACAGAAAGAAGAGCAACTGTGTAATGAACAAGCTGCAGAAGCGAATGGTATAAAAGAAAGTTGTGAAGCAGAACTTGCTGAAGCGATTCCAGCTCTAGAGAATGCTGTTCGTGCGTTGCAGACATTAACAAAGGGTGATATCACGGAGATTAAGGCGATGAAGAAGCCTCCAGATGGTGTCAAACTAGTAATGGAAGCGGTTTGTATCATGATGAAAGTGCCTCCTGTCAAGATCAAAGATCCCAACGGTGGTCCGAAGAAAGTGGATGACTACTGGGGACCAGCACAAAAGACATTGCTCAACGATACACGTTTCCTTCAGAATTTGCTTGATTATGATAAAGATAATATTCCGCCGCAAGCGATGGAAAAAGTCATTCCGTACGCCGCGAACCCAGACTTTTCTGCTGAAAAGATCCGAAAGGCATCCGTCGCGGCATCTGGCTTATGTAGTTGGGTACATGCGATGGTCGTCTATGATCGTGTAGCGAAAGTCGTTGCTCCGAAACGTATTGCATTAAAGGAAGCAACGGCAGCTTTAGAGAAAGCTCAGACGGAATTAAAAACAAAGCAAGATGCTTTACAAGTTGTTTTAGACAAAGTTGCACAGCTCGAAGCCGATCTAGCTGCTGCTTATCAGAAGAAATCGGATTTAGAGTTCCAAGTCGAAGATTGCTCCAAGAAATTAGTTCGTGCGACACAATTGATCGGTGGATTAGGAGGTGAAAAAGCGAGATGGAGTGAAATGTCTGGACAGTTACAAGTGATATATGACAATGTCGTTGGCGACATTATGCTCTCGTCTGGTGTTATAGCTTACCTCGGTGCTTTTACAAGTGCCTATCGTGATCGAGCGATTACACATTGGAGTGAAGAGCTACATAAGAAACATATCACTTGTTCTGATCCTTTTACACTTACGACAACGCTAGGTGATGCCGTGAAGATTCGAGAATGGACGATTGCAAAGCTACCGAATGATTCATTTTCGATTGATAATGCGATCATGTTGCAATATAGTAATCGATGGCCACTTATGATTGATCCACAAGGACAAGCGAATCGATGGGTGAAAAACATGGAGGAAGGGAATAACCTCAAGGTGATTAAGCAGTCGCAAACAGGCTTCGTGCGCACACTAGAGAATAGTATCATGATCGGTGCAGCGGTTTTGATTGAAAATATTCCAGAGGAGTTAGATCCAATCCTAGAGCCAATCTTACTGAAGCAAGTTGTCAAGACGGGGGGTGTGGCGACGATACGACTAGGTGACAACACGATCGAGTATGATATCAACTTCCGACTGTATCTAACGACCAAGATGCGAAATCCACATTACCCGCCAGAGACGTGTGTCAAAGTGAATCTCTTGAACTTTATGGCGACGGAAGAAGGACTGCAGGACCAAATGCTTGGAATCGTCGTCGCGAAAGAAGAACCGGTGTTAGAGCAGCAGCGAGAAAAGTTAGTACTAGAGGATGCAGCGAATAAGAAGACACTTAAGGAGATTGAAGATAAGATCCTCTACCTCTTGCAGACAGCAGAGGGGAATATTTTAGACGATGAAACATTGATCGATACCTTGGGTGCGTCCAAAGTGACTGCGACGAAGATTGAAGAAAAAGTACGTGAAGCAGCGATTACACAGCAGATGATAGCAGATAAGAGGCAAGGGTATACGCCCGTTGCCTTCCGATCGTCACAGCTCTTCTTCTGCATTGCAGATTTGTCGGTTATAGATCCCATGTACCAATATGCTCTCGACTGGTTTATCAATCTATTCGTCTTTGCTGTCGGGAGAGCGGAGAAGGCATCCACACTGGCACAACGTCTTACCAACCTAAATGACACATTTACTTTCGTGCTGTATCAAAATGTCTGTAGATCACTCTTTGAAAAGGATAAGCTTCTATTTGCTTTCCTCTTGACAGTCAAAGTACTTGTAGGGGAAGGAAAGATTGATCCAGGTGATCTACGTTACTTTTTCACTGGTAGTACACAAATGGAATTGTCCAAGCCACGTCCGAATGATACAGATGCGTGGTTAAATGATAAGACATGGGCCAATGTCCTCGGACTTGATGCCTTGGCTACATTCCTAGGCTTTAGCTCTCAGTTTGAAAAGGATATTTCAATATGGGAGACGTGCTACAACGCGTCGGATCCGGCAGATATGATGCAAAACTTCTCTAGTATCTCTGTTCTCGATCGTTTCCAGCAGCTCATTGTCCTCCGGTGCATCCGACCGGATAAAGTCATTCCGTCCGTCATGTCCTTCGTCGCCGCGGAAATGGGCCAACGCTTTATTGAACCTCAGCCGTTCGATCTAAAGGCCGGATACGACGACTCGAACTGCGCAACGCCACTCATCTTCGTTCTAACGCCAGGAGCTGACCCTATGTCTGAGTTACTCAAGCTAGCGGCTGAGCTCGGCTTTAATAAGAAGTTTGTAGCTATCTCACTAGGCCAGGGACAAGGACCTTTAGCTGAGAATGCAATTGCTGAAGCGATTGATAATGGCACATGGGTATGTCTTCAGAACTGCCACTTGTCCGTGAGTTGGCTACCTCGTCTAGAAAAGATATGTGAAGAGATAACACCCGATCGTGTTCACGCGAGCTTCCGTTTGTGGCTTACGAGTGAGCCAACAAGAGCTTTTCCTTCCTTCATCTTGCAAAATGGTGTGAAAATGACGAATGAACCACCGAAGGGGATGCGCGCGAACTTGAAAGGTTCGTATCTAACGATTGAAGAAGAGTGGTTTGAGAATTGTCGACGACCAGAAGCTTTTAAAAAGATGCTGTTTGGTCTTTGTTTCTTCCATGCTGTCGTTCGTGAACGAACCAAGTTTGGTCCGCTTGGATGGAACATCCAATACGTCTTTTCCTCGTCCGACTTGAACATTTCGAAAGACCAATTGAAGATATGTCTCGACGAACTAAATGATCAAGATCCAATACCGTATGCTGCTTTAGCCTATTTGACTGGTGAATGCAACTATGGAGGTCGAGTCACGGATGATAAAGATCGAAGGTGTATTATTAATATCCTATCGGACTTTTATACGCCAGACATTCTTGATGAAGACTACAAGTTCTCCATCTCGGGTACTTACTACGCACCAACGAGTGGACCTCTAAGTACATATTTAGATTACATTGCGTCTCTTCCAATGAATGAAGGCCCAGAGGTCTTTGGACTGCATGACAATGCAAACATCTCGTGTGCGATAGCTGAGACGAATCTCTTGCTCGAGTCTGCTTTATCTCTTCAACCACGAAGTGCAGGTGGTAGTGGTAAGTCATGGGACCAAGTCTTAGGAGAAGCAGCACATGACATAGCTGGTAAGATTCCTCCACTCTTTGATATTGAAAAGGCAGAGCTAGACTTTCCCGTCTGTTACTCCGAGAGCATGAATACGGTGCTAACCCAAGAGCTCATTCGGTTTAATCGACTGATCGCTATCATCTCTCGATCTTTGTCTGAGATACAGCGAGCACTCAAGGGACTGGTCGTGCTCTCATCCGAGTTGGAAGCTATGGGTAATAGCATGTTTAATGGACAAGTACCTACGCTTTGGAGTAGTATGGCGTATCCGTCGTTGAAACCACTAGGTAGTTGGGTGAACGACTTCCTCGCTCGCCTTGCTTTTCTTCAGAATTGGATCGACAAAGGTAGTTCGCCACCAGTCTTCTGGATATCGGGGTTCTTCTTCACTCAGGCGTTTATCACTGGTACGCAACAGAATTATGCTCGAAAGCATCAAATTCCGATCGATCAAGTCGGATATGATATGGTCGTGTTGAAAGAGTCGCATGATGTATCAGTGAAAGCAGAAGATGGAGCTTATGTTGATGGGCTATTTCTTGAAGGTGCTCGATGGGATAGTCGCAAGCATTGTTTGACTGAATCGAATCCAAGAGAGTTGCATGCTACGATGCCAATAATACACTTACTACCAAAGCGTCGGGATAAAATTGAGCCGATCGAGGATACAGACCCAAACGGTACAGCTCATGTATACCTTTGTCCTGTCTACAAGACATCGCTCCGACAAGGAACGCTGTCCACGACGGGTCATTCCACCAACTTTGTCATGTTCATTCGTCTCCCGATGGCTCCTTCGCATCGCCAGAAACACTGGATTCGACGTGGTGTAGCGATGCTTACTCAACTTGACATTTAAGTCGAAAGCCACTACTCAATATATATTCGTTTTCTTTTTACCATGAAGTGTGCATGCTATATTGAAACTTGGGCAATGATAGCTGCTGTAGACTCGATAGATGTGCATCTTTTAACTTTGTTTCAATTGCTAGCGTTAGGCGGAATAGTATGGTACAGATACGAGAAAGTTCAATATGTTTCTATCTTATCGATGGGAACACTACTATGAAAATTATCTTTATCCCTTCATCGTACTACCCGACGTAATTAAGAACCGAAGCATCATAGACTTGTATATCACAAATGAAAGCACAGGAGCAAACCACCTCGCCGAGGTCAACTGCCCTATTTTCATCTTTATTTCTCTTGGTAAGCTACCTAGTCTACTCCTTAGTCTCGTCGCACGTAGAAAAGCACATACGCACGAGCCGAGACGGCCTTGTCCGCTGTCGTCTTGGACGTGTGGCTATCATTGTAGCTAAACCATTCTTGCAGCTCCGGATTCTTCGTCACCGCTGTGTAATGCCCTCCACCAAGTCCACCAATGTGCTCCGACACGGCATACAAGTCGTACAATTGCGGTGTCTCCTTCTGTGGGCCGACGACCATAGGTGCAAGGTCGAGTTCCTCCAGTGGAAAGTCAACTAACGTCGTGATTTTATCTCGATGGAGTGCAAACATATTCTGGGCATAGCGGAAGCGTTTCAAGTGGAGCACAAGTACCTTTGGAAGCGAGTACATGTCAAACTTTTTATACGCTTGGACGTGCTGATGACATTTGGGACAGTACCATGTATCGGAATCACCAAGTTGCTCACGCTCGGTGAACTTCCCAAGACAATCCATCAAAGTCGGATCCGCTTTCTTCGTCGTCGAAGAGATCGTCAACCCTTTCATTGACTCATGGAGCTCGACACGTTCAGCCGATTCGACGCTATAGCCATCGAGATATCCATGTCGACTCCATTCCAACAAGAAGCAAAACTCATTCTCTTCCCACTCGTCTACATCAAACGCTTCGTCCGATCGAGGAAGATCATTCAAAAGCATTCGAGATCCATCCGTTGCAGCCACGTGCAGTCGATAAGGTAGTGTCCGACCTTCATCCACTCCGTACGTGGACGCTTGGTCGTTCACCAAGCGCTGAGCAACCGTCCATACACGTGCATGGACATCAGCTTTCGAGATGCCTTCCTCGAGTGACACGAGTAGCGGTGCATTCGCCAACTGCGCTTCCACACGGCGTTGTTTAGAGCTGTACAGGTCGTTTTGATTCCCATCCTCTCGATTATCAATCGGAGACGCAGTGGGTGCTTGATGCATCACACGTACGAGTCGACGTGGTTTATCTTCCTTGACGCCATTACGCAGTGACAGAGACGCCAAGTTGTTCGCTTTCAAATCTTTCGAAGATAAAGCATAGTCGACAAGCGGAGCATCTAGTTCGTAAGCATGCAAGACATCTTCCTCTAGATCTTCTACTGCCACTCGATCATTATGTGCTCTACGAATGTCTCCACCTGACGTCACTTCGACGAACAAAATATGAGAGAAAGGAACGCAAGACAATTGTGACACGCGAGTCTTGACGTCTCGTAGCGTCGGTTTCATCTTGTCTAGCTGGACACCATATCTCGTCGGGACACGACCGTCACTCCAGAACAATTGGACACGAACGCTAGTACTCGATTCCTGTTCATCAGTTGGAATCGGAAGAGATAGACTCATGAACGGATCGAACGTTAGACTTTCATGCCGACAAGCGTCATTTGCACAGACGACGTGGGACCTCAATTGACCCATGCAATGGTCCACGACGACACTGTCGTTTCGTTGACGGAATCGATCCCACTCGTCTCTAGCGAACGTGACTTCATCACGCCCGTTGATCTCCTCTGCTTCAGTGTATGGCTTAGCACGTACTCGATTGAGGTCTTCGTGCAGGCCGTCGAGGAGGAAGTTCATGACTTCTTGACTGTCCTGCTGCTGGTATCCAGCAAACTGCGGTGCGTACTGTCCAATGACACCTTTGAGTTTCGTAGGCGCGATAGTCGAGAACGTGTCGCTCCAGACTTTGGACATTAACGCACCAAACTCTTTAGCGATCTTTCCTTGCATGCCAAGAGGATTATCCACATTCACGTCTTGTAGGTAGAGGTGCGAGCCGTCGGGTTGCGTCGCGAGAAAGTAGTCTTTCAAGACATGTGTGCTGAAGAGACATTGCAGCATACTGTTGAGGAAGCAAGTGTTGCCGAGGTTTTGGAGACCCACGACACCTCGATATGTCGGTTTGCTTTGTCCAAACTCTTGACGGACGGCATTGGGCCGAGGATTAGCTGTCGACACTTGCTTAGTAGTGTTCGCAGCTCGATGGGTGCTTGGGAGAGCTAGTAATTCGTCCTGCACGTCCCTCCAGACCTTGACGCCATTATCCATGAGACACTGGACGCGTCCAGAGACGGTCGTTCCATCCTCATTCTCCGACGTCTCAGCTTCGGAGGCTATGACCTCTGCGTCCCTCCACTCTGGGACGATGCGTCCTGGTGTTTTAAAGCCGACCTGTAGTTTATCACCGATACGAAAGTGTCTCCAATTACGTAAACGAGAGTGGAGAGGAGCTAGACGAGGGGAGAGTCTATCGAGCCACTCGTCCCACTTGGGAGTCCACCCACGATAATGTACTTTAACACGAGAACCATCTACTTGTAAGATCCTACTGTCGTACCAGTGGCGATCGGTATCCATGGCATCGATTACTTGATCTTCTTTTAGCTCGAACCTCCATTCATTCGCAGAAATGTCCGTGAAAAAACGACTGTGACGCCAGTCTGAGCGTGTGTCTGTCGATTTGTACTTGCCTTCAATGAGAAGAGCATGGTATCTATCGCTACCGTCTAAATACTCTCGATCTTGGAGTTCCAAGTCGGAGAGATAGACATTTTCTAGATCTTTTGATGAAGTGGTAGACGTATTGTCCTTGGTCTGACAGTTCGTAGCTGCTTGATCAAGTGAAATCCATTGATTCTGGTCGGACTGGATGCATAGACGAATGTCATTCGTTGTACGATCACTCGATACGTCTGGGAAGAACTCATGGGAACGAGATGCTAGACCTTTCCATACTTTATCCTGCACATGTGCTAATGATGCACTACTACTGACAGACACGACAACCGGTGGCTGCTTTGTCGCGGCATTCTCTAACGCGATAGGGCCATCTAAACCATTGTACCATACGTGTACCTAGCATGAGAGTTTAGTACTGGATCTATATCGAGGTGAAGACTAGATATACTTGAAATAGCGTCGGATAGATCTCGACACGTAGCTTTTGCATTGGACCGTGCGTGATGACTTTACGAGGGATGGACCAATCGGCACCAAACGTGTGTTTCAGCAAGTTCCATACACGTTCACTCACGACTTCAAAGTGCTGATGCTCGGCCTAGGAATGAATATGTTCAGAAGTGATATGGAAGAAAAGAAGTCAGATCGATATGTACCATGCGAGGTTTCAAAACGACACTTTCAAGCTCTGTGGAGCTTGCTAGTGTATCGACTAGTGGGGCATTGTAAATAGCTTGACCTGTATCGCTATTGGTGCCTGGAGGTGATCCACTCGACTCTGGATCCGTGCCTTCCATATCATCATCCTGCTCGTCCTGTTGGATGGCACGTGGAAATAGGACACTATTCCACCATTTGGAATTGACCAAGTACCACTCCTGACCTTTTTGTAACTGGTCTTCTTTACTCCAAGCCTCTACTTGCGTAGCGACTTGGTCGACTTGCTCGGACGTCTTCATCGACTTTTTTTGTGACATGCTCGAGAGCTTTTCGACTGAATCGTGATGCTATTAATGTCGACCACATGGCTAAAAATATCTCTTTCTACGGAATAAAACGAGACGAAGACCACGAAATACGACACCAAACATTATTCGTACGAATGGCTGGAGGCAAGAAGAGGAAGGGTGGACACTTGGGCCTCCAAGCACAGCAAGTGGCTTCGATTGAAGATGAAATGGCTGCCATTGCTGCGGAATATGGCTTGACAGTTGAAGATGATGTGCAGGCCAATGTGCGTAGTAGGAAGGAGGCGAAACGAAAGCCGAAGCGCAGAACAGTAGCTACTTCGACCACGAAAGAAGCACATGCAAAGCCTTCGGTGCAATTGCAACCATTGCAAAAGACTAATGAGATGATTCGTCTATCAGATGTGCTCCCGTCGGATGCAATATTAGGTTCTTGTCAAGTACCGGACTGTAATTGCGCCTCTGCGAGTCTCACCATCGACAAGGAGGATGAGATTCAAGATGAGGTTCGTGAGGGCAAGTGCCGCAAATGCAAGCACGGATACCTCCAACACTCTATCATCCGTGTTGATGATGATAAGAAACCTATTGAGAGCCAAGCATCGAATGCTCCGACAGGCGTACGCCTCCTCAGTCTCGTGTTCCAGTGGATCAAAACTGCTCGTATCTCTTTCTGCATTCTACATAGCCGTACATGGTCCAACTCTTCCTTGGACCACCTTCGTTCATTGCTTTTGTCTTGTAAATCACAAATGGTGCAGGCGCATACAGGTGGAACAAACGACGGTGCGTCATCTCCACAAGAACGTGAGATGGTTCTATCCTGTTTAAACGAACTTCAAAAGGCAGATATCGCTTCTTCTACCTTTAACCGGGAGGAAGTGGCGATTGAAATCGCTTGTATTCTTGATAATATGTACTTTCAATGTTACTACGCGAGCATCGTCCTCCACGGTCGTCTCAGTACCATCGTCCATCGTCCGGACAAGTACTTGATGGAGCTCGAACGGCTATGGGGAGAAGACCCACAGGCATCCTTGCAACAGTTCATCAACCAGGAGCTTGTAGGCGACAACATCCCGTCATCTATCGTCGACTCCTTGCATCTCCCGAAAGACAAGAGGCAGGAACCCATCGCCCTCTTGGACATTTTCCACTGCCGACTACGCGAAGGCGTCCGTCTCTTCTACGACCAGGGCATTGGTCTTCATGGTGAGATGGACAAAGTATCCAAGCAGCCTCCACAAACCAAGAAACGCAAGTCGAAACCTTCACGTCGAGACGCAAAGGACGAGCTAGCGCCCATGCCTGCCTTCTCCCTCTTGTCCAAGTGGCGTGACAACTGTCGTGACTGGTGCTGCCACCTCTACGCGTATGCTACACCCACAAGTGAAGCACTTGACGTCCTACAGGCACACGCTCCTCTAGTGGAAATGGGCGCCGGTACCGGTTACTGGAGCTCTTTACTCCAGTCGAAGAACGTCGACATCATTGCTTACGATCAAACGCCTCCAGCAGTCGACTCTGCTAATGCCTATCACGGCAGCGTCCCTCCCTTCTGTGCCGTCCATGCCGGTGGCCCAGAAGTGTTGGAAGGCATGGACCGGAACCTCTTCCTGTGCTATCCACCTCCGAACAATCCCATGGCACTCGACTGCCTCCAAGCGTTCAAAGGAGACACGCTGCTACTCGTAGGCGAGTGGGAAGGCGACACTGGCGACCGCAAGTTCGAAGCTGCTTTGCTAGATGAGTGGCATCTCGTCCAGCAAGTCGATCTTCCGAACTGGGGCAACTCGGCGTACAGTCTCACGGTCTGGCAACGTGATGCAGAAGGCCAGCACTTGCGTGAACTGACGTGCAACACTTGTAAGCTAAAGCAGGAAGAAGAAGGAGAAGTACGTCGCTGTCGTCTTTGTAAAACGAACGTCTATTGCTCGTCTAGTTGCATGACGAAAGACACTTTAGCGCATGAAGCTGAACATGCGAAGCGTCTCGTGTTTGTGGAAGAGATCGACTTTGAAAGTCATTTCGAGGACATGGTAGGAGAGCCTTTGGATTAAGAAAAAAACAACATTTTGCTTTATCAAAAATCTATACGTCACTCGGCTGAACTCTGTAGTCCAGCCTGCTGCGTGCTTTGCAAGTTCACTTGATCGCGCACTTGCGAAGCCTTGTACAAGAGATCCATCATCTGCTGCTTCAAGGCCGGGTCATCCTCATCCTTGCCACTCGGTGTCGTCGTCAGAGGAACCATGTCCGATGACGTCGTGGAGGCTTTCGATGCTGTTTCCATGTGCTTGGCAGACGACACGAGTTGGCTGGATGCATCTCCGTTGCCAAGTGCCCACTTGCCCTGATCACGACGCTCCTGGACCATGACCATGGCTAAGTGCGCCAAGTTCTGCATCGTCGCCACCTGATGCTCCTGTAGATTGTTTCGAGGCTCTGTGTCGAGAACACAGACAGCACCGACGCACTTGTTATCGATGGTAAAGAGCGGCGCGCCTGCCAAGAACCGGACTTGGAGTGGTCCCGTCACGAACGGATTGTCTCGGAATCGACTGTCCTTCTTCGTGTCCATCACAACGAGTGGTCGCTCATCACGTACAGGGTACTCACAAAAACTAAAGTCTCGCGGCACGTCCGTCTCTCGGATATTCACAGCACTTTTAAACCACTGTCGGTTCTCATCAACAAGACTCACGACCGCGAACTTGCACTGTAGTGTCTGTGCTGCCAAGTCACATAAGGTGTCGTAGATGTCCACCTGTTCATTCGCGTCACCAATGTTCGTCGTCCGATGCGCTGGCTCTTGCTCCCGAGTCAGCCGGTCGAGCATCTCCTGCACCATGTTCCGCTTACTCGGGTCTTTTGCTGCCATCTGCTGCAGCCAGGCGATCCCGACGACATCGGGGACATGGACTTGCTGACCTGGAAGCGCCAATGCGTGCTCTTCGACCGTCGACTGGACGATGCTCGAACTGGAGGCTTCAAGCTGCTTTTGCTTGGCCTCTTCCTCCTTGGCTTTCTCCTGCGTCTCCTTCTCAACCGTCGTGCCATCCATGCAAGCTTTACAAACACGCAAGGTGGTAAGACCAACGGATGGTAAGTCGACTTCTTTATGCAGTGAACATTGTCTACAAATGATTTCGCCACAGGCTCGACAATGATGTCGACGTCTAGTATTGGAAAACGCACGCATACACAAATGACAACACTGTCGTTCTGAATCTTCGACCCAATTCGGGACCTTGCGTTCCGTTAATTCGCGACTGATACGACGACGATGTAGAGATTCTTCTACAAGACCAATGCTCTGAGCCCAATTCTGGAGCAGAGCGCGATTGAGACGCCGTCGAGCGCTCTTGTTTGGCGGTTGACGAATTGTCGCGATGAATCGAGCTTCGATGAATTGATTTCCAGTCGCGTCTTGACGAGGGATGAAGAGGAAGCCACAGCGAGATAACGCTCCTCGATCAATCTTGTGGGAATCTAACAATGGCGGGCATTCCATTTGATCGATGCTTTCGTAGAGACAGACACCAATCGGCTGGGACGGATCTCCATTCGGAAGGATGTCTGCGCCGACGACACCAGTGTATTCTAGTAGACAAAAGTCGACATGCTGCTGGACTGGTGCGAATGGATTCTTCTTACTGCGCATAGCAACCCACTTGATGCCAAGCGATTCACTTTCGTTCACTTCTCGATGAAATAAGACTTGTGCATCAGCGAACAAGTCACGCAATTGGAGCTGCATCGCCGTTCGAAATTCAGGTGTCGATGCCGTGAAAAACAAATCGAGGACATCATCCAATGGTGACGTGACGGTTGCAGTTGCACGAATGCTGTAGCTCAATCCACCTTTCTGTCGGTCTTCCAAGACCGACAAGCTCGGGTTTTCAACAATCGTCCGCCAATCGACTTGAGGAGGGTCCTGTGCTAAGTCCGTCGCGAGGTGTCTACCCCACGCCAATAGCTCTCGTTCATCTGCTTCCGTGACCTGAGGTGTTGCAAAGAAGCCAGGGCGCAAAGGGAGTGATCGGCCCATGATTTAAAAGTCGCCAAGTGGCCGAAAGGGGACTGCGTGTCGAATAAGGTGAAGCGTGAACTGGACTCTCGAACAGCAGGGCCATGGAGCACGAATTACGTACGTTCTGATTCTATGCATTTGTGTATGTGTGCATCGTGTGATTGGGCCGTTGACATAAAGATTAGGTACGAAATACGACATGAAGTACTGTGACCTGATGCACGACCAGATTTACATGGTGATTGGTGCAGTCTGAAATGCTGTTTTTGAGGCAAAGAACGTTACGGCGAGCAACTCCGCTGGCTTCTACATGGCCTGTCGCGTGATCTGTGCGAAAACTTGTGCGTCGCTTGCCACCTCGCAAAAGCGTAGCCATCTCGGCGTCACATACAAACAACAAGATCTCGTCGACCATCTGACAAGATATTGCAATCACTGGCGCTCAGTATGCCTCTCCCCCACTCGCCACAAACGCGTTCAAAAACCGAAAGCAGCGGAAGAAAGCAAGGGCCTTCCCACTCTTCTTCGCCTCCGCTTCCCTCTCCATTCGTCCATCCCCTCGAATTACAAAGTACTTCATTCGATCGGGGGCGACCGTCGGAACTACTTGACATTCCTCAAATCTTCATCGGCACCGTGCTTTCCACTTTCCGCACACTTTCTTTTCTTACCTGCAACACTTACACGTATATTCCATTTTCCCTCCCTTTTTACTCGTATCGGATTTAAATTCAACTGCTTCAACTAGACATTCGCGTCGTCACCTCCGAACGTCATGTATAGTCAGGCTGGACCAGGTCCGCAACGGCGTGGCAACACCAGCCAACAAGGCGCGCCGGCGAATGTCCAGCATCAACAGCCCATGCGCGGTGGTCCGGCGCAGTCGTCTCAGATGGGGGCGCCACAAATGGGACCCACGTCGTCCGGTAGCGGTAACCGCGTCGGAGAACTCTTTGACCAAATCAAGGCCGAGTACGAAGGTGCTGTGCAGCAGCTGAACATGGCCAAGATGGAGCAAATGGAGATGGAACGCAAATTCCAGTCCCAAGTCGTCGAGATGGACCAGATCCAGCAAACGCTTAAGACGCTCGAGACGAATCACCGTCGTATGCGTCAGCAGTACGAGGATGACGTCATGCGTCTGCGTCGCCAGCTCGAAGGCCAGGCAGCTTCCACATCGGCGCCCATGGCCCAGACGACATCCACGAAGGCGTCAAATAAACGCCATCGTCCATCATCGTCTACGAACTCTCCTCCTGGGTCAAGCGCTGGAATGCAGGAAGATTCGATGATGTCTGTGATGGCCAATGCTGCCACCAACTCGAGTCGTGCTGGTCAACGAGCAAGCTCTCCTGCGCATATGGTTCCGGTCCAACCCGCCTCTCGGTCTCTTCGTCAGCTTCAGGCCGGTGAACCGTCCACGTCCCAAGCACCACCAGGTCCGCCACCGCAGTTGAGTCCGTTGGAGAACCCTCCGTCTGGTCCTGCGGACCGTCGTGGAGCACAGATCCCGCAGCTCAATCGCGAAAGCTTACAAGACCCTAGTAATGGCGCCAAAGTCGAGAACCGTCCCATGCCTCCCGTGAGCACGATCGGCCAAGAGCCTTCGTCTCCAGCAAGCAAGAAGAATAAGACGAACGGAAATGATAGTAACGCTGGCAGCATTCCGAGTTTGACCAACGGCAAAGGCACGTTGCCTCCCGTGAGTGCACCTGGTCAAGTCAGTGGCTCCACTTTGATGCGGCCTATGAGTAAAATCCATCACACTTCAAGCAATTCTGGTGAGAACAGTCCCGAACCCAAGGAAGAGAGCGATCACGGCAGCTCGAATAACACTAAGGAGAGTGGACTGACCGCAAGTCAAAACAGTAACATGAGTCACAAGGCGAGTAAGCTGAACTGGAACTGCTTGTACTCGAATCCGCGGTCCGGGTACCAAGACACAGAGCGTCCGCAAGCTGAGTTGTATCGCAGCATGGATCATCAAAGCGTCGTTTGCTGCGTGCGTTTCTCCGCGGAAGGCTCTATGCTCGCGTCTGGATGCCACAAGACCGTCCACGTGTTTGACGTCAAATCGGGACAGCAAAAGCTTATGGTCTCAAGACCTGGTGCCGGGTCCGGTGAAAGTGCGTCCGTTCCTACGAACGACAATGACGACGCGTACGTCCGTGCCGTATGCTTTTCCCCCGACTCGACGAAAGTGGTCGCTGGTATGCCACAGAGCACCATTCGTACATGGGACATTGCGACGCAGGAGGAATTGACGCCTCTGACGGGTCACGAAGCTGAAATTTATTCCCTCGCGTACGTGAACGATCTAATCGTGTCCGGTTCTGGCGACCGTCGTGTCCGTCTATGGGATGCCCGCACGAGCGAGTGCAAGGCTGTCTTTGGTGCGGAAGACGGCGGACCGCAGGACGGTGTCACGTCAGTGGCGTTATCTCCAGACGGACGACTATTAGCTGCAGCATCGCTCGATAAGATTGTGCGTGTGTGGGATACCGAGACGTCGCAGTTGGTAGAACGACTGGAAGGACATAGTGACTCGGTGTACTCGTGTGCGTTCTCTCCAGATGGCAAGAACGTGATATCTGGATCTCTGGACCGGAACATTATGCTGTGGGACGTGAGCGGTCAGGGTCGCTCTGCGAATAAGCCACGCATGTTGTTCCAAGGCCACAAGGACTTTGTCCTCTCGGTAGCGTACACGCCCGACGGTCGGTGGTTAATGTCTGGATCGAAAGACCGGTCGGTCGTGTTCTGGGATCCTCGATCCTCTCGCTCGGTGCTGACGTTGACCGGATACAGGAATTCGGTGATCAGCGTCGCGTCGTCACCTGCGTCTCCGTACTTTGCAACTGGCAGTGGCGACAGCTTTGCCGTGGTGTGGAAGTACCAGTGCCAGAGCCTCTAACTAGTGTATGAAAGAGCTTTGGTGAGTATACGTGGAGGACGAATGCGAACCAGACGGAAATGCATGTAGACCGGCAACATTTTCCCCAAAGAAACGAGAAACAAGTAGTGGAGGAAGCGACATCTGAACAAGAGATAACGATCGACCAAACGTTTTTGGCATCTTGGTTTGTTTTCGTATTTCATCCAATCATAAACTTTTTCAATGGCATTTAAACCAATCAAAAGGTGGAATCGCTATGAAAACTGGACACAAAAGATGATAATGAGATGGCGATGGATGCGCTCCCCTTTGACGTCGATAAATAGACGTACATTGTCACGTCGGTACTTGTCGATGGATAGGAATGATCAGTATGTGAAGAATATTACGCAGGAACAACAAGCTGAAGTTGCATCCAGTATGAGTGAAAGTGAGCTGATGAAGCAGCTTTTACAGCGTCAGCAGAGCTGGTTTTGGCTTGGAGGACTTATGCTTGTTTCTGGTGGTGTCAGTCTCGTTGCCTTTGGTCCGGAACTACGGTCAGGGGTGAGTCGACAGACAGCTCAGGTGGCATCTCAGTCTCTGCAGGACGAGACGCTTGTCAATAACACGCGTGAACTCGCGAGTCAGATCGTGCAAACCGTTCTGAACGATCCAAAGGTATTGGAACAGGCAACAGGTTTCGTCGAAAGACTACTCATGGACCCAAGGACGCAGCAATCTGTTCGAAATGTCATCCTTACGACGTTACAGGATGAAGAGACGATTGATCGTGCGACGCACGTTGCTAAGAGACTGACGAATGCATTGGTTCAGGACGATTCCTTACGTCAACAAGTTGTTCATCTAGTTAGCGTTCTCGTTGCGGATCCACAGACGAGAGAGACTGTGCTAGCACTGCTCCAGAACCTCGTAAAGGATGATGAGACGAAGAAGAACGTCACGCACTTGCTAGCTCATGCATTTACACAAGATGTAGTGAAGAATAACGTCACGAGAGTACTTAATGAAAGTGTCCACGATGTGTTAAGTCGAGAGGATATGGAACGCCATGCAAAGGAATTTGTCGGACGTGTCGTTGCAGATCACACGGTCCAGAGTCAGAGTGGAGAAGCGCTCTGGGGTTCCGTCACCTATGCTTTGACACCAACTTGGTTGAACTGGTTATGGAAAGAAGAGGAAGAAGCATTGAGTGACGACGAAAAGGAGATCAAGCAAACAGTCGAGAACATTGCGCATGAAACGCAGGAATTAGCTCAAAAGCAGCAAGAGGTAAAGGAGAGAGAAGGGTCTAAATGAAAAATAAAGTGTATCCCGTGGAGTTAGAATCGACCATAGACTAGTGTGCCGAGTCGACGTACGTTGTCTAAGAGTTGCTTATTACGTAGTTGCAGTCGCCTCGCTTCACGGTGTGCAAGCTGCGCTTCCTCTCGAGCGATCGACAGCTCGTCTTTCAGCTGCGACATGCCTTTCTTCGTCTCTTGCGCGGTGTGCTGCCATTCCTGACCTTCCTTTACAAGATGCTGCTTGGCAGCCTCTAAATGCTTCCTCTCGGCTTTGCCAACACGAACTTCATCTTTCAATTGTTGTACCTCTTGCTGTAGTAGATGTTCACGTTTCGTCAGCGCTGCGTTGTCGTCTTCTAGCTTACGAAGTGTAGTTTCGACTCGACGAAGTACTTGAAGCTCTGCCTGGGTTTCGTCTTCCGACACATCTGACACTTCCTCATCTTCCGCGAAGTTTCCATGTGCTTTTCGCTGACGGCGAAGATTACGGATTGTCGTGGAGATCTCATCGGATGTGGAAGTCGTCGATTTGCAAGGAGAAAGATGGTGTCTGCGACTGTGGGATAAAGCAGAAACACGCAGTTTCGGGGCTCGAGATGTTGATGCGTAGTGTGGATATGTCTCGGTTGGAAGACGAGCTCGGTTGCTTTTGGAATTGGAGGCAGTGTGTTTATCGTAAGAATCTACTTTGGACGAATGCGATCGATGGTGCGAGCGAACTTGTTCTAACTGGTCAACGAATCGGTCGGGAGGTAGTGGCCATGTTTCGCTGTCACCGTTGTTTGTTGTCATAGACGTACTCAAGTCTTGATTCTCGTCTTTGGAAGGGCTTGTGGAAACTTCGTCAACTGCATCCTCTTCCTACATCATGATGGGAAAGGCTAGTACAATTGAAAGTGGATGAAATGCATTATGATCGTCACCTGTGCGGAAGTCGGCGGATAGGATGATTTAAGATGAGAGTGATTCGACTCTAGATCATTAGACACCGAGATATCTCCTGTACATTCTTCATTGGCATTGTCGATAGAAATACTGTTATGGGAGACGTCAAAGCTAGTATCAAAGGACTCGTTTGGGGCCTCGGTGTATATGGATGCATCATGCACACTACTATGGCCATCACTTTCCGAATTGGACATTGTTTTCTTTGCTCGACGAAGCTTTTGCACCCATCGTTGGCAATGCTGAGTCGAACTTGCCATGAGCTCTTCAAACTTTTTCTCTGGCTCACCATCGCCATCAGAAGGATAGATGAGGTAGTAGATTTTACATCGAGCTCGGTTCGTTTTGCTGATTCGAATGCCTTTCAATTGTGTAAAAACATCGATGTAGACAGCTTGGGCAGACAACGGCTCTTGAAACTCACTACTCGGATTCATACTCTCTTCTTCACTTTCACTACAATTACTTTCGCTCTCGACCAGATTCTCGATCTTGAGAATACCATCGAGAAGTAGTTCGCACTGACATCGATGCCACTCAAACAACTCGGTGGATTTGTTACGAACTTTACGTTTAAGCACCACTTTCGTATCTCCATCGACCATGTCTAGCCACCAAAAGTAGGCGTTGCCACTCTAAAGGCGTTTCATGCACTACAGGTCATGAAGGCGTTGAAAATAATTTTTAACCGCCACCAGACGTCATGTAAAGGAGGATATATTCTAGAATTGAACGCATCTACGCTTTGATATGATCTAACTACTTCGATATCATCTAAAAACAAGGAGGATCTTATCAAAACCCATTTTCACTATGGCAGCAAACGGCCACTACCACTGGCCTCCCCATTTCTATGTTTAAGAGCTTGTAAAAGCGTAGACAGAGATGGTATCTGACCTTTCAAGATCCGCCAATCAAATGCGTTCATTTTATCTCGGATACATTTCAACTTGAAGTAGCGGTCCGTGCTCTCCCTTTCTATCGCTTTGGCCCTGCTCTCGTCTCTCAGTTTCCCATTTACTCTTACAGACGCAAGTCCAAGGAAAACAGTCGTCGGGATTTCGATTTCGTCATCCTCACAAACGCAAGTGTCCAAGAGATATAGTCACCCAGATTTCCAACCGCTCGTCCCGAACCAAGTTTCCAAGGAATATAGTCTCTCCGTTCTCAACTATCTCATCGATACGCAAGTGGTAAACAACGACACAATGACTTCCACTGGTGAAGGATCACTGGTTGCTGTGTCCCATGCTCCAGTGTTGTCCGGCACTCAGTCCATCGTGGCAGGTGTCGTCGCTGGCTGCGTTACGCGTTCCTTTACTTCCCCTCTCGATGTGCTGAAAATCAGGATCCAAGTAAAGCCTCCACACGCCATGTCTCCACTCCCGATGTCCAATGTCCTCACCCAAACAGTTCGAGATCTCTACTATATGGATGGTCTTCGAGGCTTTTGGCGTGGAAACTGGATCGGCTGCTGCCGTCTTGGACCGTACGCTGGAGCCAAGTTCTTCCTCTTTGACACTCTCCAGTCCCGCTTTGTGGACAAAACGAACCCGAGCAATATGCAACGAGCTTTCTGTGGTGCGACCGCCGGTCTCCTCGCGACCATGGCGACGTACCCACTTGAAGTCGTTCGCACGCGTTTGATCGTCCAAGCGCCAAGCACCTCGTCGACATCCATCTCAGGGCTCACTCAAGGTGTCAAGATGATTTATCAAAAGGAGGGAATCAAAGGTCTCTATCGAGGCAGTGGCTCTGGGATCGCTGGTGCCATCCCGTTTGAAGGCGTCCAGTTCGGAGCTTATGAAGGACTCAAGTTGTTTGCATATCAGCATCGTTGGCCTGCTTTTCGATGGAAAAATGTCAACAAGCACGAGCTGGATGCAGTCGACTTCTTAGTGTGCGGAAGTGTCGCGGGTGCGGTTGCTCAAACGGCTGCCTATCCATTCGATACGGTCAAGAAGCGTCTGCAAGTCGATCCAGTGACTCGCTACAGAGGCAACTGGGATTGTATGTGTCAAATTGTACGTTATGAAGGGTTCCCCGCGCTGTATCGTGGTACACTGCCGAACTTGATGCGGGTAGTGCCGCATGCAGCGGTCATGTTCAGCACCTTTGAAATGACCAAAAAGGTGTTGACGACGCTTTTCCAATAAGCACAGTCACGACAACAAGGAGCGGAACCTACATGGAATGTATGGATGTGAGTTTGTATTGAATAGCTAGTGATGAAGAAGCTAGCACACCAGATTGTAATGCGTATTGTAACATGATTTTATTTTCTTATAACTCTGTGTCTTGGTTATCCGTTGAAGCGGTCTGTCCGAGCTGGTGCCAGTTTTCTAGGTACTGATCATAGTCCAAACTCGATGCCCACTCGAACATTTCTTCGGCTTTTTCTTCCCAGTCTTCATTCTCCGTTTTTGCAAGCTTTTGATCCTTCATGTCATTCTCTTGCCGCTTCATTCCTTGTGTATATAGCTTCACCATCCATTCACGCTTACGAATGCGACGCTGTTGTACGAGGTCTTCCTTTCGCACGAGTCGAGAGTAGTGATAATTATGTTGCTCTTTCTTCGAGGTTTCCACGTAAACTGGATCTGCTAGTGCTTCTGCCATTACTTTGGCAGTAACTGGCCGCCAGCCATTGTTTTCAAGACGCTTGTACCAGTGAGATGTGTCGTATGCCTGCTGCTTAACACGATAATAGGCATTTCCTACTCTTAACCAGCGCTTCTGTGGCTTGATGGCATGCTTTTGGTCCGTATTCGATGGTTCTTGTCGCTCCAGTGCGTAGTCCTTTGGACTGAATGCATTCAAGTCACAAACAGCTCGGGACGTATAAATTTTATAGTAAATCGTTGGTGGAAATGACAAACCACCAAGACGGAATCGTACATGCGCTCCCATCGCAGTATCCAATAGGCCGGCTTCGCTCGGATTGATCGCACGTAGCATTCGGCCTGGATCTCCTGTACCTCTAAAAGATAAAAGATCACGATAATAATGATAGATCCGAGCCTGCGTATAGCGTTTCCATGTGGCTTGCAATATCAAAGCAGCTTTCTCTTGTCTAGTAGGTAGAGAGTGTGGAGATATGCCCTGCGCATGAGTCATGCGGTGTTGAGATTGGGCTTTCCATGTATACTGGATTTGGAGTGCAGCAATATGATAGACTGCGCATCGCTGAAGGTTATACCGCCAACGAAGTCTCACCATTCGATACCATGACTGGAGAACTGTTGCTGTAAAGTATCGAAAGCCATTATCATCCGTAAAAGAACCATTTCCATACTGAATGAAGCGCTGGATTGGCGATAAAAACGATGGTTTGACCTTGCAAGAATTTGGTGAGGTATCCTTGTGCATTCGAACGAGCATTCCTCGAACATATTTCTATCTCATGTTGTTAGACAGAGATCACTTCAGGGAGGAATCAAAGTCGTTTGAACCTGTATAAGAATAGAAGCAAGATTTTGTGCGGCCATCGGATATATCCAAGGTTGTTGAATAATCGTCTAGCGAGAAGTTAAAGCAAGCCTAGATTAAGCTAGGTTACTATAAAAGAGATTGAGAACGTACTTGCTTTTCATAGCGAGACTTGCGCATGAAGTACGATTCCCATACCTGCCCTCTTACTATCGGGCGAGGAAAGCGTGATTTGGCAGCAAACCTTCTCACAAACTTGCTACAAGATATAACATTCGTTTGGCATCTCGTCCATGGGTCGTAAGATGAGATTATGGTAGTGTCTACCTTTGGTATCGACCATGTACAGTTGCGAGCTCGTTCAACCTTGTCGCATGATCCATTTTGAGATTTGATGCGATAGTACTCAAACTCGCGAATGGTCTATAAAAAGCAGAATAAGGCATGTAGGGTAATCGCATAAATAGAGGAAGACGATCTTCTCACGTACAGAGTTCTAATCTCTTTTTCACTCGAACGAAATGAATATGGACGTCGACAATGCTCCTGGAGATCCTCTCACCGTTATCCACGGTGTCTTGAAGGATATGAAGTCAACAATTTCTAAGGAAATAGCTCATTCAAGAGATATAGATATGAAGCCCGAGAGCGATATTGCAACGCATCGCCACAGCCTGGAGAATGATACGGTGAATGACAGCTACGCAATTAACGTTTTCACTGAGCTTGTATCTGTCGCGGGTGTAGCTCAGTCCGTTGTCGATGATAGCATCTTCACCGTGCTTTGTTCACTTGGCAAGTCGATGGAGGTAACGAGCGATTCTCGAGGGAAGTATCAGAAGTCTAGCATCGAGTACATACGCACCATGAATGAGAGTATAGTAAAAGACCTGTCAATGTCTGCAAGAAGAGAGAGCTATGATCGTTCGGGTTCTAGCGATGAGAAAAGTAACAAAGGCTTGTGTATCGGTCATATTCAAGAATCTCATCGCGAAAGTAGTACAAGTAATTGTGATGCATTAACAGAGTCCAAAAATGTATTACATGGGGATCTTATTCATCGGTATTCAACGGCCAAAGTCCTATCGACTGTCGATGTTTTAGTTGCCAAGATAGCTTCGATGGGAGCTCAAGTTGGAAAGTCTGGCATAAAGCAGGCAGAATGGAAAGAGACGCAAAAAGTATGCGAACCTGCCAGTCCCGCCAAAATGTCAACTGAAATCCCTGTTATCGCGAGGGCTAGTAGCCGGAAGGAAAGAAGAACGAGTAGTCTGACATCGATTTTTGAAGCTGAGAATGAGAATGTTGAGCTCGAAGCGAGTATCTTGACCCCACCACCTTTGCGTGTGGCCGCATCTGAATTTGTTTCAGCCTTGTTGGAACCTTACACATACGAATCACAGCAAGGGATTGTATCAGAGATACTTTTAATTACGCACGAGAATGTCGACGACGAATCAAGTATCTCGATACCAACGGTGACTCGTATCGTCGCGACTGAGTTTGTTTCATCCTTGCTCAAACCTTACATGAACACTCCTCATGACGTATGTGCCTCAGAGGTACATACGGAGGAAGAACATGTATATCTAGAGTACGAATCAAGCGTCTTTAAGCCATCACATAGTCGTATAGTCGCCACAGAATTCGTTTCAGCAGTGCTGGAGCCTTATACAAGAAGATCACAGGAAGCAAAGGTTTCGGAGGTACTTGGTAAGGAAGAAAAAGAGAGTGCACAGCTTGAGTCAAGTGTATTGGTGCCGGAATGTACTGATGTCATCCATAATGAGTTTATTTCAGCCGAATTGGAAATATGTGAAAGCGAATTGCAGGAATCGTTGACCTCAAACGTCTTTGACGAGATTCCGAGCAAGAATGTGGCGCATAAACCAAATGTGTTTACACCAAGACTACCCAACTTCTTCACCCCTGAAAACGTGCCGAACTCGTTCGAATATGGTCTAGATTTATTACAAAAGGATAGCGTCATCGAGAATCCTGACGAAGATGTGAATGAGGACGCCGAGGATGCATCAAGTGTCTTTACATCGAGACTTACCAGTATCATTACTACTGAAGTTGTGTTTCTCGTAGTAGATGCATGTGCACTTCCCTCAAAAGAAGTAATAACTACGGAGGTACTTGTCGAAGATGAAGACATAGAGATCAGCAAAACTCTGTCAGAGAAAGAAGAGAGCACTACAACAGAAAAGGAAGTCACGCAGACTAACGATGTCGTCGATGTCAATACTAAAGACAATGAGCATTGGTCAGAAACTTCTATGATGAGTGAATCGTGCGAGGTGAAGCAAAAGAACAGACCCTTATCAAGGCCGACATCACCTGAACCTGTCTTTGAGCCTAATGTAGGAGAATGTGATCTGAAACTCTATGAGCATCCTCTATCGCCTCTGAAAGTCCCAACCCGTCCATCACCACCTCAAAGTCCTCTTCCTCCGATCAAATGTTCTCGAGAACCAAGTCCGATCTCCCGCAGCACTACTCCTCGCCACTCTCGAACGTTACTAGATGTCGAAGTACAAACGAACATATCCATCTCTGCAGTCGAGACGCCCCTCCCATCCGTATCCTCGCCCAAGCGACGAACAACCAGCGGGAATAAAAGTCCGAGCTACCTCCCTCAACGCCCAACCTCCATGTCTCGCCGAAACGAATGGGACAATGACATCCAGCACAAGTATCCGCCAACGCTTCTCACAGACATCAAGGTAAAGCCACGTCGTCTACCAGCTCTCCAAGCCCATCGAAAGCCACCGTCAGCACCTCGCATGCGTACAGGGTACTGTCAACAATGTAGTTACGACGGTATCGTCCGCAAGATAGCTGCATGTGACGAACATCATAGTTTGTAAGTAAAAATAAATTTTCATTCTCGAGTTACTCCAGCTCAAAGAGTCCATCGATTTCAAGTTCTCGAATCCTCGATAAATTCGCTTCAAGCACTTGCTTATCTTTGTGCGTAAGCATGATACTTCCTGGTGTCGAAAACATATCAATCGTACGTCGCAATGCATCTCCTTTCGAGACAAAAATCTCTTTCTTTAAGAAAGCAGGCATCTGAATGATCTCCTCGAGACCTGGTACGGACTTGAGGATACCTTCCTTGTACGATACGAGCATGGCTTCACATCCATGTTCAAGCAATTGCGTCGGACGATCCGGATACTTGTCAAAAGCATCGGCATCGAGGATACTGTCGATGGCAGCGTCGACTTGATTATATCCGACGCATTTGTTGACTATTGGGATCCAAGCACCTTCACCTCCATGGCATCGGGCGCCGACTTCAATGAGCACAGGACTTCCTCGACATAGTTTTACTTCGCCATGTGCTGGTCCGTTCTTAATACCCAATGCATCGAGGACTTGGAGCTGGTACTCGATGAGTTCATGGATGAAACCTTCGCATGGGACAACCGAGAGACCAAAGTAGACGAATGCAGCGTCATTTACACGACGCTTGTCGTACTTCCAGACACAAACGACCTTGTGTTTACCATCTCGACTGACGGTATCAATGACGTACTCATCACCGTCCAAGTACTCTTGCAAGAGCACAGCGTTATTCGCAATCCCGAGACCATTGATCTTCCCTAAGATCTTACCAAATGTTTCTTTCGCTTGTTCCATCGACATGCATAGCACGACATCTTCTGTACCAGCACTCTCGAGAGGTTTTAGAACGACTTCAAAAGGTTCTGGCTGGAGTTCGTGCGTGATAAAGTGTTCTGCTTCTTCCCACGACGTTGCTTTCACTTGTTTCACAGCACGAACGCCACTCGAGCGTAATTTCTCGCCCATGAGGTACTTGTCTCGTCTCGCAGATGAGAGAGAGAGCTCGTTGCCGACGAGACCGAGTTCGTCACTGAGTGCATCGGCGAGCCGGACACCTAGTTCTGCGCCCGGGAAGACCGCTTTAACTAGTCGCTGGTCCTTTCTGCGTGGCGAGAGAGGGGGTGAGTCATCGCTCTTGTCCACGACACGCTTGGCAGCGTTGCGTACGGCCTTGGCGGTTGCAGCGACGTCACCGTCGTACGCAACGGTGGCAGCAAACTCCAGTGTGAGTCCTTCGGGAATGAGACTCGCAATGTGTTCCACATTCTCTAGTTTGTCGCTGTAGACACAGATGCAGTCGTATCCTCTCGCAATGAGCTGATGCGCCACGACTGCACCAGTTGTGAAAGGATCGACGACCACAACCACCTCTTTCTTCTCTTCATCCGCATCAGATTTCGTTGGTTCGATGTCGTACATACCATCGTGCTCAAGCTCTCGAATGCGTGCATAGTCTCGGTCCAAGGTTTCTTTATCCTCATGAACCATCAAGATACTTCCAGGTGTCCCGTACATGTCGACTGTGATAGGAAGTTCATCTCCGACCTCGAGGATCATGTAGTCCGTCACGTACGAAGACAAGCTTCGAAGTTCTTCTAGACCAGGGTAACTCTTGAGTTTGCCTTGCTCATACGACACGAGCATTGCTTCACAGCCATGCTTCTTTAATGTAGATGGCTTCTTCGGCAGAGCGTCAAAGGCATCTGCATCAAAGTATGCATCCAATGTGCACTCGACTTGGTTGTATCCGATGCAAGGATTGACAATATCGAGGTAGGCGCCACCTCCTCCATGACAACGAGACCCGATCTCAATTAAACAAGGTTCTCCGGCTTGTGTCAATTTGACTTCGGCGTGTGCTGGTCCGTGCTTGATTTCCAACGCGTCTACCACTTTTAAAATGTAGTCGACGATCGGAGTGACCAACGGACCCGACGCTGGACGAAGCAAGACGCCGTAGTAGACGAACGGTGCGTTGTTGACAGCACGCTTGTCATACTCCCACACAGCCACGACCTTGTGCACACCGTCGCGACTGACAGTGTCTACGACGTATTCCGTCCCGTCCAAGTATTCTTGGACTAACGTCATGGTGTTCTCGAGACCTAGAGAGTTGATCTTACCTTGGATGTTACCAAAGGCACGACGAACGTCCTCCATAGAGTAGCACAACGTCACGTCATCGCTACCGGCGCTCTCGACTGGTTTTACGATCACTCGGAACGGGTCTGGTTGCAATTCCTGCTCCACAAACTCCACGACTTGAGACCATTTCGTCACAGCACGTTGCTTCACGGCACGCAGACCACTACTACGGACTTTTTCTCCCATCTTGTACTTGTTTCGACGAGCATCGGAGCCCTTGGTACCATTCGTAGTTAAGTGCAGTGTCTCCGAGAGCTTATCGGCAAGCATGACGCCTGTTTCAGCACCAGCAAGTACACCAATGATATTTAACTCACTTTTATCACTCATGTCCTTTAACATGCCCACGATTTCATCGAAGCTGTCGCTGTTACTAGCATCGTGTACGAGTGTCGTCGTGAACTGGGCGGACAGCTCCTTCGGTACGTGAGCAATAAGTTCTTGCATAACTTCCAACGTATCCGAATAAATGCCAACAACACTATATCCCCTGGCTAATGCCTTCTGCGCAAGCGTCGTACCGGTGGAAAACGGATCCACGACGACAATGGCATTCTTCTTCTCCAAAACTTCATCCTTGACTTTACTCGGCTTTTGCAAAGTACTGACAATAGACGACGACACGTCCGCAGCAGATCGACGACGTTCTCGCGCGTTGAAGAAGCGTCGATGCATGACATCATCCGCCGTGAGCAACGACCTCTTCGTGCGTAGTCGAGGATCGTACGTCGCTGCGCGTTGAAGTGGTCGGAAATCTGATAACGGCGCAGTACTTGAGATGGTCACACACTGTCGTTCATCAAAGGTAACACTTCGCTGTGCTGCCGACAGGACTTGAAATTCCGGCATAGCACCTTCTTCATCAATTTCTTCACTTTCATGTGTCGAAACATCATTTGTCGCCACTGGTGGTTCTTCCTTTACTTCAGAAGTCTGACTAGATTTTCCTTTCGTTGATGAAGTAGACGTGGTATTCCCCATACTGAAGAGAGTGGACTGAAGATCTGGGCGGTAGGTTGCAAAAACAGAAATGAAGAGCAACTTGCTTTCGTTTCAAGATCGGTCGGTTTTGATTGGTAGAAAAGATTTTTACATGTACAGATTGGATGAAATTGACAGAGGGTGGAGGAAGTGACTCGAGTGTCAGATTCATGCGGTGAGTCGATGGCTGTCGGAACCAATCGATAGGTCCATCCGACTCGTCTTGTGTGCGTACACGTCTGATTTTCCATCGCTAGTTGCACACGAGCGATGTGATGACCTGTGGTTCGATTTTAGGAGGGAAATAGAGAATACTATATAGCAGAGATAGATGGGGAAGAGCTATTGTGCATCAAGTCGAATGTGTTTTCTTGAGGTAGAAACGACGTACGAGAGAGATTGGCATGCCGATACGATCTGTAGGTAGATTCGACGGATTTATGGCTGTATACATTTTTCAAGTATAAACACGAAAATCGAAATGGAATTGGAAGAAGATGTGTTCGCGGCACATGACTTTGACAGCTATGCATGGATCGAACAAGCGTTATTAGACAAGTCTGGCGATGTAGATAGTCTCCAGACACTCATGCCTCAACTGACATTGCTGTCTCAGTCCGTCGCGAGAGACTTGCAGACGACAGTGCGTCAATTATCGACACATACGGCACCGGAGCTGCAGCGTCAATTGTCTTTGCTAGAAAAATCTGCTTCCCCATTGATGCAGCAGCTTGAAAACGTTGATGCACAGTTGTCGGAAGGAGCAGCGACGAAAGACGTTGGTCCTAGCAAAGATCTGACGCAATTAGCTACACTGCATGAAGCCAAGACACGTATGCAGCAATGCTCTCAGATGCTCACGGAGGCAACGACGTGGGAAAAGCACGTACGTATATGTTTCCAGATGATAGACCGCTTATCTAGTGCAGACAAAGATCGATTTATCGACATCTTGTCGACAAACGACAATTCTGCGTCTGCTCTTCATTTCTCCGATCGCTTGCAGCAGATGGAAACGAGTATTACGTTGCTGGATGGTATGCCTGGTGCAGACGAACGACACCGGGTGTTCCAGTCCTTGCATGACGAGGTCAAGTCGATCGTGACAACCAAAACGGAGCAGTTTATGGCGCTAGATCCTCTTCCAACGACTGCTTTAGCGCATTGTCAGCAATTACTATCGCACGTTGGCGATACGTCCGTCCTTAAGACTGCATTTATCCAGAAGCGGTCGGAAACGATTCATCATGTCTGGTTCGGCTACACTTCAGATGATCATGGTGCCTTTGTTCATGACTATTTGCCTACTTTTTATGAGCAAACGCTCCAAAGTCTTCGTAAAGAAGCTACGAATGCCATATCTATCTTCCAGAATCCATCAGTCGTAATGGACATTCTAAAGGAAGTCCTAGGTCAGGCCTTCCACCCTCTCTCAGACTCCTTTTACGATCGTCTTCAATCCCAAGACGGACATTGGATGGAGAACCTCTTATCTGCATGGCAGACTTCTACTACATTTGCATCTAACCTAGCTTTGTTCTTCCAATCTGTACAAGACGGTAGTTTCATCGAGTCAGAGCAAGTAGATGGACACACGACGTCTGTATCGGATGAAGTGTCTCGAGGTCTTGTGAAGAAAGTATTAGATTCAGTCTTTGCACCCTACTACGTGATCTTCCAGGACTACGAAAAGCATGTCGGAAGTACAATCACGTCAGAAGTAGTTGCATTCGCTCGACATTTTGATAGTGAAGATGAAAGTGGACTAGACGACTTTGCGCATCAGATGGAAGACATTGCACCAGCGTTATGCCAAGTAGTCGAAAAGAACATGACGTTTGCATTGGACTGGAGCCACGGAAGTGTCGTCGTGCCTGTCATTTTCGCTCTTCGGTCGGCTGTATCAAAGCTCACAGATCGATTGGAACAACAAATGCCTTCTTTAAAATCCTTTTGTCATGTAGATGAGAACGCTCGTTCGAATGCACATCCTAGTTCCTTGGACTGGAGTAAGTTCCACGGGTCTTTAACGCTCTTAACGTCCTGTGGCGTTCTCTACCAACAGATACAGGAACTAGAAAGTCGTTTACATCAGGAGAATGCCGAGACGATCATGCAGTGGATGCACGTTGATGAACAGAGCTATCGATTGCCTTCTCTACAGGATATTGCAGATGAGTCCAAGGCGCCGGCATTGGCTGCCCACTCTATGTGGCTCGTGCAAGAGCCTAATAGACTCACACGACTGCATCGATTCATCCAGGAACATGTCGATGTGCCTCTGGAAGAGCAGTCGTCCTACTCGTTACTGTCCGACATGAAAGAAGCGTTGAGGCCGTGGCAGCAAGCGGTTCAGCGACTGACTTTTGATACAGTCTTTGTGCCTATCGTCCAAGTGTTAGATCAAGTTCCTACGAAAGATATCTGGCAGGAAGAGCCAGAGGAGGAAGAGGACATGCCGTCGTCCAACGCTCTACCACAAGAGTACATTACGATGGTCGCAGACTTGCTTCTCTCTCTCTTACCTCAATTGGAACCATTTTCAGAAAGTCAGAGCTTAGAACCAGCTTATGTCGCTTCTAGTCAGCTGAAGCAAGAGGTATGTACACCCGCTTGGCAACGTCTTGGTGAAATGATTCAGTTGTCTACGACGGAAATGAATTCGTGTCAACGTATCTTTATCCCTCCTTCCCAAGACCAAGGAATGGCGGGTGAATTTGTCGACTTGTGGACAACATCACTTGCGAGTGGTACCTTTGCTGCTCTCTTGGGAGCTATTTGTTGCATCCCGAAACTGTCGGATCAAGGCAGTCGACAACTTGCTGCTGATTTGAACTACTTTCATAATGTACTGAGCGCCGTTGGAGGTGGTGACAACTTTATTCTGGATGAGTTGAAGAGTACGTTGGAGATGGATGTGGAGGAACATGACGAAAGGATGCAAGCATTGATGGGAGAGGGTAGTGTCTTGTACAAGTTGCAGCGTTGTCTCGTGAATAAACGACAAGAATCCAACACCGTGGATTAATTTTACTAGCGTGTGTTATAAATACCTTGATGTTGCACTGCATACTCAACCATAAGCTCCCTTGTTTGTATGAGCAAGCGCTTTAAAGGTGATCAGTGTTCCCATTTCTAAAAGACAAAGAGTCTATGGATGGTAGTGTTTCTATTCGGTGATAGCGCTTAAAGAAGCAAGTAATATGCTAAGATAAAAAAAGTAGTTGGTTCTGCCTTCATCGCATGTAGAAAACTCGATATACTTGTCCAGGTTTCGAAGATAGCAGTGCCATTCGAAATTAAGATAGGACCACCGCAAAACACTTACGTAGAGTTACATAGTGAAGTCCGAGTAGCGATTTACACTCGCACTAGGTTACCGCTAAGATGGCCATCTGGGTTTCAAGTGAAGTCAGAAGTTCGTGCGTCGTTGATGCGCGGAATAGATCCGAGTTGGTTCTATCACAAGTGTGCGAGCTAAAGAAGTAGAGTGAAGTGGAGATGAAGCACATAGGACAGGATCCTGAGTTGCGATCGGACTAGTGCTCTATAAGCCGACACAACACAATGTTTCGTATATTTATATCACAAACTCAATACGGGAGTCTATGTGTCGAAAGCGAAAGAGTGAGTTGCTTTCTGATTCAGCTGTGGCAAATGTACAGTAAAATGAAGCAACAAACTGACATTCCGTCAGGGTGGATACTGTTATGTTGATCTTATAATAGTCTATCTCATCGAACCACTATACAATCTTTATAATAAAATACTCCCTCCTCTTGAGTGGTTACCTGAAGGTTCCTTGCTGCTCGAAGTACATATCGATTAGTTGTGGTTGTCATTTAAATAATCGTACCTTTTCGCCGTCTCCAGTGGTCGCGTAATATTGATCAAAATTTGTCTTTGTGGAGGATGCGCCCTAGTTAGTCTGATAACGCTATCACTTGCGTCACTAGCATGTTTGAGGAAGGTTGTACTGTAGTATCCATTTAGTTCTTTAATCATATAAATCATTAAATTACACTCTAGAATCCAGTAGCCTGGATCCTTTCGCTTTGGCGGAACAGGATGACTGCGTCAGGAGGCCGAGTCGTCGAAAGCTACAATGTCCAAACTATCTTAGCATAAAGAGTGGTACTCCCTTTAATTCCCTCCGAAGTAACCACGATTGTATGATTGAAGAACGTTGGAACGTAATCTAGCCGACATGGCGTAGACTCGTTCTCTAATTTGTCCCAGGTATGTCACCATACCTAGCACGAGGCAAGCCAAGCGAGACAGAGAGAGCTGGACAAATCACGCACGAAGTGATTCCCGCTGGATCGTCTTTAACTTATAGATTACCGACGAGTCTTCACGCCATTTTCAAACTAGCAAGCTGAAGAACTATCTAAACCGATGACTACACAGTGGACGGCAGACGCGTATGAAGACCTCTCTATCTCCGAGTCGAGGAAGAATCATTGTAAACGCGTCGCAATGGTACTCGTGAATGAAGCACTGCGGCATTATCAAAAGTTTGACAAGTCGGTGCCTCGAGAGCTAAATAGTAAACGATGGAAGCCGATCAAGTCATCTAATAATGTGACTATGTACCGAGAGAGAACTCCATCTCGGCGCGTCAAGAGAGATTCCTATATTCACAGTGTAGGCTGGAAGAAGCCTCGTGTTATTGCCGGGCATGGGACGATCTCAGGTAACATGGATGACCTCTTATACGGTCTCGTGAACGGCGATGAAGCTGCAATGTTGCAAAGTGTAAACTACTCTGGACAGCCAGTGACGAATGCTCAGATACTGGCGATGATCGAGAAGCCGACTTTGGAGCATCCATATCGCTGTACTACTATCCAATGGCATGTTGCTAGTCCAAGTCCAGCTTTCCGAGGGGTTGTCAAAGACCGAGATGCCGTCTACATTCGAGCAACTGGAGTTCTTCAAGTGAGTGAAAGTGAACGCATTGGATATAATCTCGGCCATTCCATCGACTTGTCGTCTACTCCGCCACTTGAAGAGCGAGGTATTATACGATCTCGAGCTTCGACTTGCGTTCTTTTCAAGCCAATTTCAGACCAATCCGTCGAAGTGTTTACCAAAGCATACTATGAAGTATTTGGAAACAACCTTCTTGACTCTATTGGTGCTATCACCTTGGCTAGCGCACTTATGGATAGCTGGATATCTACTCACTGTGCAAAACTTAAGAAACTTTCATGGCTCCTGCAGAGAAAGAATGTGAACAAAGCGGATGTCATGAGCTTTATTGGCAAGAGTGAAGTGGAGAACGAATTGGAGTGTCAAACGTGCAGAAAGCACTTCAGATCGTTACGTAAAGCTTATCATTGCGCTTTGTGTGATTCACCAATATGTGGAGCATGCTCTATTTCTATCGAGCTGCACGAGGTCGTTCTCGAGCTAAAACTAACGACCAAGAAAATTTATATCTGCGCCGCTTGCGATAAATTCATCGGTCAAGTGAGCTCGTACGTAGTTGCTGGACAAGAAATTGTAGCTGGAAGATACGAAAAAGGTGGCAGTGGATCGACCATTGTTGATCCGTTGAGGATCGCTCAGCTTTCAAAAGACTTGAGTGCTTTATCGGGCGAAGATACATGTGCTGGCGCAGTTGACTTTATACCAGACCAGCTTAGTTCTTCGACTTAAGATTCAAATTGTTGAGTGACATCTATCAGGTCACTAGATTCAAGCAAAGATATTCGAGAGAAGAATTTCTCGTACAATAAACTGCATAAACAAAAGGGAGTTGAATGCCATTTAATATATAGAAAAATAGCACTTCGAAACGTATTTTAAGAGGTCAAGAGCATGACTAGCAGCGGATGTGGAGGCTCGCTTGAGGTACCCTTGCTGGGATATACAGAACGATGGTTTTTTTCAGCTCACGACGCGTCAATTGCATCCAAAATCTAGGTCCTGGTCTTGGACATTCATCTTTACATCGTCATGTTCTCTTTCTGTTCAACATGCAGTAAATTTCAGTGCAGTCGGACCTACTTCGAGTGTTGTGTATACTCAAGCTTTTGGTTTCAGTCACAACCAGAAGAGCTATATTACCGTAATCCAGTAGACCCAGTACTTCTTTCATTTTTCCATGCTTAATTGGTTCTTCTGGTTTTAAATTGCTCTTAAGCAGTCCATTTAAACTCTAGCTACTTGGGAATAAGTGGAATCATCCATGCTACTTTGCATCCGCACTTTTAAATCAAAAATTAATAAAAGCTTTCTTCATATATGATGGAAATACTTGGGAGCTACTCGTAGGTCTCTACCCGAACCTGGGAAAAGTATTGCGAGATCTAGGGCCATTACAGTCTCAAACACGTTGATAGAGCACCTCGGCCGAAGTGTCCACATCATGTACTGCTTCTGGCAACTCATTGTACTCCGCCGTGCTATATTTGGTTTCTTCTTTGACAAGAATGCTAGTAGCGGGCGCCGTCCTTGACGATAGTGCATCCTCTCGCCCACGTGCTACTTGCGCTCTTTCATCTTCAGCTATTTTTTCTTGGTGAGATTTCCATCCGCCGAGATCCAGTAGCTGAGATTTATTCTCTCTATTTTCCATTCGAGTCGTCTGACGATACCAAGTATTCACGTGTCCATAACTTTGGTTAAAAATCCTCCCGCTGTTGTTCATCGGTCGACAGCTATAGAGGTTCCGAAAGAGCATGATGATGGTGCAGATTAAGCTGATCGTTACAAATGATAGGCCAAGCATCACTATCACAGTAAAAGTAAAGTTCACTTCGAGTCCTTCCTTGCATTCACTACTTATGACATTGACTTGCCAATCATCTTGCTCACACGCCTGAATGCATAGACACTTTCCATCTTCACCCACGACATAGGAAGGCATGTTTGTGTCACTTGCTGTATTCGATAAACTATTGCCTTGATGCCATCGTCCATGGTAATCAAGGTAATAACCTTTCGTGTCACCGCTGGATGAAGGCACTTGCCACCGATTCTTCCAGTCCTTACAGATGATATCATCTAGACTGCAGTACTTAAAGTATCCTGACCGATAGTAGTTGTCTCTACTGCTGTCAAAGCGGGCTGATCTCACTTTTTGCGTGGAGCTCATCGGTTCAGCTCGCACGCAAGCGCCTATGGGATTCACCATACACTATAAATTGTTAGATAAACACTTTATAAAAGTACTTTTATACGAGTATACCTTGGTATCTCCGAGATTTACATTGAGACATGCTCTACAAGAGCGTGGTCGATGACACGTTTCATCGTTGTGCCAAAGGCACGAATCATCTTCGGTCTCGGTGCGCGCTCTTGGACCCTTTAAAGAGGAATTGGCTATAGCAAGAATGCCGCCAGGAATGACCTCTCCAGTGCCGTTTGATGTCGATATAGTACCCGTAGTGTTATTAATGGCTTCTAATGTGCTACTTTCTGTCATGTTGATCTCCGATGCCGATGGTATAGTTTTGCTTGAAGTGAAGGTGTCTTTAAGGAAACAAGTGGGTTGAACGAGAAGTAGACAAATTGAGAATGAACAAGTCGATAGATTCACGTCCAGGCGCCTAGTAGTAAAGATTCTGTATTTGTATCGAGCCCTCCTGACCACGCCTTCTGAGATAAATTTAACAAGGATAAAATTTAAGTCATAACCCAGAATTCCGGCATTTGACGACAAAATATATAGAAGCTTTGGGTACAAATAAACCGTGGGGTTTCGACCAGGAAATGCTTTGTAGAAAGCAGGGTGTACTCCACGACAAGGCCTGATCAAAGTACTATTATTGCAATAAGCAGACGAACAGAACTCATCGACCACCCACGCAGCAACCATATACCGAGGTTACTACACTTTAATTAGACATAATTCAGCTGATAAAACTTATTGAAGTTGGATTGGATAAATTAATAAAATGCTATGCTTTTCCACTGGTTGCTACGGTTTGCTGGCCGTTGCATCCTATATGTCAATGTACGCCTACTCTATCTGCATGCAAGTCTGCAAAAATAAAATTAATCGCCCACCGTGGGGCTCGAACCCACGACCACAAGATTAAGAGTCTTGCGCTCTACCGACTGAGCTAGACGGGCTTGTTGTGTAATTGTCACCATTACTGTATAAATATTAAAAATAATATAGCGTTGTATTTGAACTGCAAACTTCGTTCTAGTCGCTTCAAGAAAGGTAGTTTTTTTACTACTGTAAGATCGTAGGCCGTGTTCGCGCTGAATACCGATTTGGCAAGATTGAGGATCTACCTTTTGTTGTGCTATTCATGATAATTGGGTCGGGCAATTCAGCATACGCTGAGAATAGCCGATTTCGTTTGCTACTTGTCACTGGAAACCTAGCGAAGCGCTTCAATGCAACTTTCCCACCAATCTAGGAATACAAAAGCAAGTGATCATTCATCTATAATAAAAGATAGGGAGCGGTCTTCAAGAAGACTTCAAGCTACGCCTGGTTCTCGAAATGCGCATCTTTGAAAAAAACGTACGAATGACTCCGTGAGCTGTTCGATTTGCTTGCGCTAGTTAGCTCTTCGCTTTTATATCGGAGCAGACACAGTACAGTGGTGAACGAAATAATTGGGCGATACTTGCGACTCGCACTGTACACCGTCCCATTGAAATGACGAAGAGCTCAATGTTGCAAGTAAATCGAATACAGCTTCAATCTGGAGGCTTCTGAGGATACGCTCGACACGATTCCTCGCCAAGACATGACAGAGTAGCATACGATACATGTAAATAGGAATAGAAAGGCTCATAGCAACGTACGAGTAAGAAGAACCGCCACAGACTTGGACAGTGATTCG
>JAADVB010000138.1:0-49728 GCA_023334545.1 Salisapilia sapeloensis | reverse complement strand
GTTCGCATCTGCCCAACTTGCGACCACTTTACTGATCAGGTCAATTCTTATAAAGTTGCTCGACAAGAACTTCTAGCTGGAAGGTACGAAAACGAGAGCAATGGATCCACAATCGTCGAACCGTCCAGGATCTCTCAGCTGTCTGAGGAGATAAAGGACTTGGTAAACGAAGAATCTTGCGCCGGTGAAGTTTACGAGTTTGATTCCGGTCAGCTTAGGCCTTCGACGGAAGGATCACTGAGTGCTTTTGCGCAGTTTACATCATCAGGGGATGGCACTCACATCGTGCAGTCCAAAAGGAAATCATCGGTTGAGAATGCTGTCGTACAAGATAGTCCAAGTGATGAAGACGAATTGGATACGATGGTTGAAAAAATATGGAGGGGTAGTATTTCGGAACTTGACCTAAATGACCAAGAGCGTGGTCGGCAACTGGCATGGCTGAAGATGACCGAATTGCGACTTCGACAGGAAGACTTGGCCACTATGGGATAGAGGTACGAGGAGAACAATAATGCTTGAGCTGTGACGTTTGAGTGAAAAGGATTTGATCTGTTTGTAGTAATCTTTGATAAAGTGAAGCGCTTGTCATGATATTTTCAGTACTATAATTGAAGTGTACTCGCGTTCGGGATTTCGAGGTGCATTATCTTGTTGCAAAGGCAGAATAAAAATAGCAGTCGGTTATTATTTGTTTACGCTTAGAGCACAGCTCCGGTTTACTCAACCATTCAGAAAAATGCTAATGTGGTTGTTTGCTCCCTCGTAACTCTTTCAAGTGGAGTGAGACCGCCAATTTATTCGAAAGCTCTCGATACTGTTGTAGAAATAACATAGTTTCTACATCATATAGACGTTCTGATCCTTATCTGTTCACAAGTCCTCTCTTTTCATTCTCCCACTAGTCTTCACCTCCTCAACATTTCCTAGCGTAGTCTGCTTCCTGCAGACATTCAGCGACAAGCTCGCGGGTTTAGTTTTGATCAACCATGTTAGTCTTGGCACCAGACCACTTGAATATTAAGAAGGTTTTTACAAAATACGCTCACTCGATCGGTAAAAAGAAAATAATTTAACTTCGATAGAAACGACCCACTTCATTCATGCATCACATTATCGATTCAAACGGAATGCATTCTCATCCCCTAAATCATCAATCGAAAACTACCTTGTTCGGTAGGTTGATCCAGGTATCAGGACCATTTCTGCTTTTAAGGTGTCAGCACAGTGTTGGCCGTGTTCTCATAGACAACTGTAGATTTCGTTGCGTGGTACTTTTTGTAAAGCAGTGTTCCAACAGCGATACAGACCACACCAGAAATAGCAGCCACAGCACCAATCACACCCACGGACGCACCAGCTCCGCTGCCTTCCAAACCAGCAGTTTCAGTCGAAATGTCTTTGTCGTTTCCGACCGTACCTTCAGTTGATGACGTAGTTCCATCCGTGGCAGCATGGCTACCGGTCAGTACACAACCCCAAGCACCAGTGCCAATGCGCTGGCATTGTGCATCGGCAGGAAGAATGCAAGATCCTTGATCCGAAGCGCTCAGAAGATAATCATGGCAATCTGCAATAGCCGTCGCTCCTTGCGTCGGACAGTTGTACCCAGCAGGCTCAGACCCAGAGCCACTGCAGATAGGTCCATCAATGCAGTATGTCGCATCGTGCTCCACGCTCACTTCAACGCAGTCTCCACTCACAGCTGTAGATGTGCTAGATGGAGTTGTGGCAGGTGTAGAAGCAGGAGTGTCGTCGCCTTGGTTGCCATCAGACGGAGTGGTTGCTGACGGAGTAGATGCAGGCCCATCATCCATGCCATCGTGCGAGTCAGATGGAGCTTCAGTTCCATCGTTATCGTCACCACCATTTCCGACACCATCGTTGTTATCATCGTCGTTATCATCATCATCGCAACCGGCATCGTTGCATGTATCATCGTCTGATCCGATCGTACTAGAGCTACCAGCATCTGATCCGTTCGAGCTTCCATCCGTGTAGCCAATAGCAGCGTCGGCGTCTTCAATGCATCCCGTCTCGGCTAACTTTGCAAACCATTTGGCTGCAGTTCGAGGCGTACGCTTCAGATCAGACGGCTTGGGCGTGTAGCCGTCAACAGTGCCCACTCCCGCCGGATATTCCACATAGTTGAGTCCAAATCGTGGCTTGTAGGATCCCCACTCGTAGCTGTACACAATCGATTAGTTCATGCTCACAATACACTAAAGTTTAAAAGTAACATACTTGTCCATGAAGCTCCATGCAGTGTAACCGATCACTGGAATCTTGTCTTCCGTCATGACCTGGTAGACTTGATCGACAAAGTTCTGGAAGTACCAGACTTGATCCGAATTATCGATCGTTTCGTTACCGCAGTACCCGTTCTCTGTGAGTAAGATTTCTGCACTAGTGTCACGCTTGTGCATCCACCGGATCAACTCACCATAGCCTTTTGGGTATCCTGAGAACCAGACACAGTTGTGGTTGCCATCTTCGTCGGTTGCCGAAAGCAACGTTCCCTCGGGTAAGATGGTGCTGTCGACTCCAGAGTCAGCAAAGATACCTGGCGCAAGATCGTCACAGCTCACGGTTGAGTCTTCCGAATTGCAGTCAGTTGCAAGCGTCGATCCGTAATGGTTCAGCATGAAGAGGTCGTACGAACCAGCAAGCATGTCACTTTCTTCTGCAGTAAAGTTGGGAAGTCGGTCACCAACACGGTCACGCATCACTTGCGGGTACTCGCCAGAGACTATTGGTTGGAGGAACCAACCGAGACCAAATTCAGTCGCACGCTCGGCCGCATCGACATCCTTCTCGTTCTCAGGGTCCAGCGGCAAAGGCTTCTCCAGGTTCAGAACCAAAGAGATACGAGCGTCAGCGCTTACAATACCCTCCTCTTGGAAAGCACGGAACGTCTGGACAGCGGTACCGTGGGAAAGAAGGACATTGTGTGCCACAGTGTACGGGTCTGTCTCACCGGAGTAGAAGAGGAAGACGACGTAATACGGCTCATTGAACGTAGCAAAGTACGGCACTTTGTGTCCAAACTCGGTGAAGAGCAGAGACACATAGTCATTAAAGTGACCGACCATGTCATCGTTTAGCCATCCCGATGGCTCGAACAGTGACATTTGGTAAGGGAGATCTAGATGGTAGATCGTCATGATGGGCTGGATGTTGTGTGCGATGAGATCGTCCACGAGAGCGTGGTAGTAAGCAAGACCTTCCGGATTAGGCTCCATTTTCTGTGTCTCATTGTTCCAGTTCATCGCACGTGACCAGGAGACGGAGAAACGGAAGGTATCCAAGTTGAAGTCTTTCATGAGCTGAATGTCTTCAGGGTAGCGATGAACGAAGTCGGTGGCCACGTTGGCACAAGCAACATCTTCCTCTTCTCGGCATGAAATGTCCCAGACATTCGGCTCTCGATTCGTTTCGTTCCAGGCCCCTTCGACCTAGTCAGTAGTAATTTCAAATGAGCTACATTATTGTCGGTGCGCCTACGATGTATAAGATCTACCTGGTATGCACTGACGGCAGACCCAAAGACGAATTCGTCGGGGAAGCAGCGTTTAGCACTCGCGAGCGAAGTCACAGCCGCCAGCAAGACGGTGAGGCACTTGAGCTTCAGAGCCATCTTTTGCGAATGATAAAAGTGACGACGGATGCCCGTCAATCAGCCATCTTTGTTGAAGAAGCGCGCAGGACATAAACGTAGGTGCTTCAACCACAAATTCATATTGTTGACGGATACTGTTTGTACATTTCAATGAGACATACAGTCGAGTCCTGATCAATCGTTCAAGGTCGAGATTGACATACGACAACGGAGAAAAGTGATCTCTAAATCATGCTGGAACGGAAAAGTAAAAGTATTAAAATATACGCTTCAAGAATTATTATATTTGTATTCATAGCTGAGTTACCGCTATGTCAAGACATGAACATTTATAAAGCTCGTGATTGACACATGCATGCTAGTTGAACAAAGTACATGAGTACGTGGAGCATATCACACAATCGACGACCTGATCACTCAAGTTCAACCGAATGGGAAGGATGACACGTGCGATCAAAAGAGACGTGGTTGCAAGAAGTCCATCTTTGGGTGAAAACGTACGGTGGTTCCGACGGTAGTTGATGCGATCGTCGTGTTCATTCCAAACTAGAAAGTTTATAATCGATTGTCAAGCATTTTGCCAGAAGGACACTGAAGACCAGTATATCTTTATAAGGCAGATCGAAACGTGAGCTTTCTACACTTTCTTACCTGTGTAGACATCAAATACGCACGGTACACTCTTCCTTGTATTGCCAAATTACACGATAAGTTTCACTAATCGTGGTGACCCTGTATAGGATCCCTTTCTTTATTCATGTCCGAATGATTCGTCGTATGAGTGGCATCCAAATAATTGCTTGCACCGAAACATCATTCACCAGATGCCGTCTGAGTCTACGATAGAGCCTATGCTATAGAAGCACTTCCAATAGAATTTAATGTCGCTATTTCGTATCCATTGATTATTAATGTTTGCTTTTACAACACAAATACATCATATCGCTGTATAATAGAATTAAGGAATTTGTAGCATCTAGTGATTGCCTAACCAAGGAGCGTACACATCTAGTTTAAACATAGCATTAAACAAAAAAGTTGTCTCGATGGAGACAGTTGCGTACTGATCAGTTTGTATCATTTGAGAAATTGATATAATTGTATCTTTCTCGCTATCAGCCTTCAGACAACGCAGTTTTGTCTACTCATATCTGCTGTACATCTGCCTGTACAGGTAATCCTGCAGCCTTGGGCATTCAGACGACTGTTCTTTTCTCGTCTCGTACTTGGTCGGATCTGGTCTTGAATCAATGGTAATTTACGATGATACTCTACGTTTGCACGAAGCACACCAATCTATAATTCACCATTGAAAGTAAAATATACAGTAGTCTGGATGGTATGAACGTTGTTTGACTTCATCATGGCCTACCAATTTAGCTTCGTGCTCATCATCGCAGTCGTTATTTTCATCAATATTGACAGTCCTATAAGCATAGTGAATATTCCATCGGCTCATTGATGCTAACCAGCTTTTATCTTTGGAACGTAAAGCCTAGCTAGCTCCAAGCTAGCTTTAAAGATGGGAAAAGCTAAAAGCAATACAAATTGATTTTCCTAAGTATAAATTTCGCATTAATGCTACCACGAGGCTACTATACCAGTCTGCATTCCTCCTTTGTCCGCGGACAAAGACCTACTGGATGTTACAAAAGATCGGAATCGGGAGGCAGATGAACCCACCAGAATCTCGACTCACTTGGCCAGAAGGACCGCGAGACATCATAATACGATTCTGCGAGTGACAGCCTCCACATTCGAACATCGCTCCATCCGTCGCATTTCTAACCATATTCGTCGCTCCACATGTACCACAAGTAGCTGGTAGCTGCGGATACACTATGTGCTGTCCTGGAACAACTTGTTGGCCTCCATACATGTGCTGCTGCTGGCGCGAGGCGTAGTTGTGGTCATATTGCTCCTGCATTCTGCGCGCCAAGTCTGCATCTCCAGACGTGTCCGGTTGGTAATGAACTGGTTGCGCGACCGGAATACCTGAACCGTTCGAGTTGTACTGCTGCTGGTGTCCTTGCTTGCTCATTCTTCTTCACTTTGTTGAGAAATGTGGTGGATGCTCGGACATTCTATCTCTTCTAAACAAGTTTCTTGATGCTACCTATATCAGAATCTGATTATAAAACTATGTAAATGGGTTAGAATGATGTACTGTAGGTCCTTTTTATATGAACAGAGAAACCGAGAAAACTTGCTTCTCATGGAAACTTCTTCAATTAGACACTATCTCTTCTTCTACGTTGAGATTTCATCAGCGGAATTTAGGCACAATTTAAGTCTACTTTTTATTCAGAGATTGGAGAAAAGAGCCTAGGCCTGCTGGAGCTGCAGCATCGGTCTTCTTCTTTTTCTTCTTTCTACCTTTCGAGTCGTCTAGTAACTTGCGAGGAGCTGCTTCTTTCTTGAAAATACTATCTTTCACTGGTTGATGGGACTGTACCGTAGGTGGTGAAGGCTTTGGTTCCACTCGCACTACCTTCTTTGGTTCAGCACTATCAGGCGACACCTCTTCGCGCTTTCTTTTCTTTGACACAGGGATCTTGGATGATTTGGCAAGCTTGGGAGCTCCACTGCGGATTGTGCAATGCTGGCATCGGTGGCAAGTGATGCGCTATTCACCATTGTTTAATTAGGAACCATCTAAGTACCAATGCGAATACATCTCTCGTACCAAAATATTTCGGTGCTGGACCGTCTTCTTTTGAGTCTTCTTGCTCGCATTTGCACGCGGCACCATCTTGATGTGGCAAGTCACTTCAGGAATCAACAGCCCGCCACATTTTTCACACAAGTAATCCAGGACGCTCGATGGCAAAACAAGCTTATTAGATTTTGCCGTTCGTAGTATCTGAGCACTAAACACCAATACACTTGCTCAGTGCAAACAATTGCATGTATAAACGAATTGTCAGTACGTCATTTGATGGGCAGCTTCATAGCTCGAAGATGTGCGAATGAGCTCATGAGCAGACTTCCATAGGTATTGTATCCGAGCTTCCAACTGCTTGCTCTGCCCTTTTCCTTTCTTTAGCTGTAGAGTTGGCAATACAAGCTCGCCTAGCGGTCTCTCGACTTGCTCCATGCTTGGTGGGCACTGTTTCAAACCGCGTTGACAAGTCGAGTTTAAAATTCACTTAAAACATGCATATCAATCAAAATGTGCTGATTCCGGATAAAAATTTGTAAAAAGACATTTTTCCGTATAATGGAACTTGATACGAAACACCAGTCAAGCAAGTGGGATCGATCACAAGACATGGGAAGGAAGAAGCCTGGTCATCATCAGAAAGGAGCAGGCACAGTCACCAGTTCTCGTGGCGAGGTACAACTCTCCTTTCTGCTTTTCTTGTAGCATTCGTGCTAATCGTACCGTAAATTTGATCATAGCAAGAGCGTCAAGGTGTCGTGTTAAAAGAATGGCAGCGGACACCGATGCAATTGTTGCACGAACACTGCATGAGTAAGAAGCGTAAGAATCCTTTCTACCCAAAAGTGAAAGCTGCAGAAGGCAAGTTCAGGTATACTAAATTTTCAAAGTGTGCAAAGTATTCCATATCCATCATATAACACTCGAATAGAACGCGTTGTGTGCTTCCAGATCAAAAGGATTCTGCCAAGGATCTTGCATTTTGTCCTGAACAAAGCTTTGATACGTTAGATGAAGCTAAGCACTGTGCTGCATTATTAGCATTGCATTACGTCGGACCTTCCTTGCCTCACGAACGAAAGCTGCCTGATCCATACCGTGATCTCTGGCTCCAATTGTCACAAAACAACTCATCATCTTCTACGAATAAGTCAAAGAGCAAGAAGAAAGAAAAGAAAGAAACGGAAGCTCCAGCAGCGACCAATAACATGGATCTATGGGGTGAAGTCGAGGAGGAGGAACAAGTGGAGACGAAAAAGGCTCCTCTATCTCTTTCTTCGGACCGGAAATTCGCATCCAAGAAGGAGTTTGAACAAGCCAAACTGGAGAAAACGCAAGAACGGAATAAACGCAATCGTATGCGGGAAAGTCGAGAGCGTGCGAATGAGTCAAAGCCGGTGTTCATGAACGCTACTCTGCGTGAGCGTATTGAGAGCATGCTGAAGTCTCGTTCTGCTACGATAGATGATGTGCAGGAAAAAGCTGATGTATCTGAAGAGCAAGAAGAAGCTAAAAAGTTTGCGTCTACAAAGCTAAAGCAGCTTGGCTTTCAGCAGGGACAGATTGATAAAGGTTTAAAGGCCTGCTCGGACAATACCAAGCAATCAGATGATCTGCTGGATGCTGTCATTGACTGGTTATGTCTGCATGTACCGGAAGGAGAGCTGCCAAAAGGCTTTAACCCTGAAGGTACACAGCTCGACGTTGTTGTCGCTAGCAACAAGCAAGAGGAAATGCCTCTTGTCGGGCAAAAGCTGGTACAGAAGCTTATGAAGTATGGATACGATCGTCACGACTGTGCTCATGTAGCGTCTGAGCTCGTGGTGGACGTCCAGGAAACAGAACTAACAGACTCGATGGTACTATCTGCTTTACAACACCTACATCAGCCACTTTTAAAGCATTTTGGAGTCACAAGCGATAAAAATGGTGGTGATATGGACATGGACGAGGTTGAGATGCAACGTAGTGATGAACTCATGGCTCTTGAAGCCATCTTTGACTCTTTCTTTTCATCGGAAGAAGGCCCTCAGGGTCACAAGCTGACATTTGAACTCGCTGATAAAACCTTGTTGCTGGAAGTATGGCTTCCGCAAAATTCGACTTATCCAATGGAGCTTCCTGTGATCGCACTATCCTCTTTCAAAGATGTACATCCAAGTGTGCTACTCAGTGCATGTGGAAACGCACTGAAACACTGTAGTAGTTCTGTTGGCGACCCAATCTTGTATGACTTGTGCATGGCTGTCGAAAGCGAGGTTGCTAGTGCCAAACCTTGCTCGTCTCCACAGCTTGTGGCACCCAAATCCAGTAAAAAACAAGTGGCAAAGCCAGCCATGACACCCAAGCCAAGTTCAAGCACCAAAAAGACCAAGAAACCATCTAGGAAGACTACAAAGCCTGCTCTATCCGAAGCACAGATGCAGTCACTCAGTCAGGAGTTACTCGCTGACTACAAGTCACAACTCGATTCGCCAAATTTTGTAAAGATGCAAAAAGCACGGAGCCGACTGCCGGCAGCCAGCTTCAAAGACCACGTCTTGTCCGAAGTCGAGGCCAACCAGGTCAGCCTTGTGCGAGGTCAAACTGGATGTGGTAAAACGACCCAAGTGCCGCAGTTCCTTTTGGAAGAGATGATCCGTCAAGAGGAAGGTGGCAAATGCGACATCATTTGTACACAACCACGAAGACTGGCAGCAATCGGTGTAGCGACCCGGGTGGCTGAGGAACGCAATGAAAAGATTGGTGAAAGTATTGGATACCAGATCCGAATGGAAAGCAAACGATCGCGAAAGACACGATTGCTGTTCTGTACAACGGGAGTACTATTGCGTCGTATCCTTCACGACAAAGAACTAGCTGGTGTCTCCCATTTAATCGTAGATGAAGTCCATGAACGTAGCCTGGACACAGATTTGCTACTGTCCTTACTCCGCGAGATTCTACCAAAGCGAAGAAACCTGAAGATCGTGCTAATGAGTGCCACGATGGATGCATCCTTGTTCGTGAATTACTTTGGCGCTGTCTCTAAGACAAACCCGCCTGTCATTGAGATTCCAGGCTTCACATACCCAGTCACTACGCATTTCTTGGAGGATGTGCTTGGTCAGACAGGATACCGGCCGAATGTAGCTAAACTGAACGCGAAGAAAGTGAGAAAGATTCAGGAAAAAGATGCGTCGATTCAATCGCCATCGCATTTGTCTCCCATCCAGACAATCCAGTGTCTTGAGGACGACTCCCAGATTGATTACCACTTGTGCGTTTCCTTAATCTCGACATTGGTGAGTGATCCAGAGCGCTTTAGTCTTCAAGAGTCGGGCAAGAGTGACGGAAGCATCCTTGTCTTCCTACCTGGCGTGATGGAGATCAAACGACTGCAGGATTTACTGAGTCAGAATGCCTCCACCGCGTCGAAAACATGGGTCCTGCCTCTTCATGGTGGTTTATCCGGCAGTGACCAATCGCGTATCTTCCAGCATGCTCCAAAGGGTTCATTTAAGGTCGTCCTGAGTACCAATATCGCTGAAACATCCGTCACGATTGATGACGTTACGTGTGTGATTGATACTGGAAAGGTGAAAGAGATGCACTTTAGTCCGGAGACAAAGCGATCAATGTTGGCAGAGAATTGGACGTCTCAGGCAAGCTGTGATCAACGCAAAGGCCGAGCTGGACGAGTAAGGCCTGGACAGTGTTTCCGTCTTTTTAGTAGCAGCAAGTTCCAACGCTTTGCTGCTCAGATTAAAGCGGAGATCCATCGTGTTTCGCTCCAGCAGCTTGTATTGCAGTTACTAAAGCTAGAGCTGGATGTCTTTGCCTTCTTACAGCAGTCCATTGAGCCTCCTAAAGAAGATGCAGTGAGAGTCGCAGTGGAGGAGCTTTTGGCGTTATCAGCATGCTCTGGGATGAATGATGACAATACTCTATTCACACTAACGCCTCTCGGACACCACCTGGCCTTGCTCCCACTTGATGCTCGAGTGGGTAAAGTCCTTATCTTCGGCAGTATCCTACGTTGTGTTGAGCCAGTGGCTTGTATTGCTGCTAGTTTATCCTCCAAGCCTCCGTTCTTAAATGCATTGAGTTTGGATGAAGACATTAAAGGCAACCAAGAACAGCTACGCAAGGAACTGGCTGAGGATAGCAAAAGTGATCATCTTATACTTGCTCGCCTCGTGGAAAAGTATGAGAACGAAAAGGGTCGAAAGCAGCGACGTCAATTCTGTAAGCAGAATGGATTGGGCTTTGAGACGATGGAAAGCATTGTGGACCTGAAGCGGGATTACTTAAATCAACTGGAAGACGTGGGCTTCTATAACAAAAGCAAGAATCATGCTTTGAACGTGAATGCGGATAATGCACGCGTACTAAAGGCAGCGCTATGTGCTGGGTTGAGTGGACAGGTAGCCAAGGTAGTCTATCCGAGTGCCAAGTATACACAAACAACGAATGGTGTCGTATCGAAAGATCCAGATGCGAGGCAGCTCAAGTACTTTGTCAAATCTCGTGAGGTGGAGTCAGAGAATAATCCCCGACAGAAAGAAGAGCGCGTGTTCATCCATCCATCTTCGATCAATTTCAAGGTAGAAAAGTACGAAACGCCGTATCTTGTCTTTAGCGATCTAGTCGAAACGTCCAAGGTCTTTGTACGAGACAGCTCCATGGTGTCCGTCTACTCGCTTTTACTCTTCGGAGGTACAGATGTGCAGGTGGAGTATGGGAAAGAAAAGACAAGGATTTGGATTGACAAGTGGGTGCGAGTGGAGAGTGTCGGACGAGTGGGTGTGCTTGTGAAAGCGATGCGAAAGGAAGTGGATGCACTCATGGAAGAAAAAATTGCCACACCAGAGCTTAACATTGGGGAGACAGAGGTAATGGATGTCATTACGACGTTGCTTAAGAGCGAAGGATTGTAGGAGATTGGCAATGAACTAGTTGTCAACTGAAAAAGAAGTAATCGACATCTACTCTCTGTTTCCAAATTTATTTTTAAATCGGCAGTTGCATGCAATCACTCGTCAATTCTTTCCAGTCTAACGCGATCCTGTCCAAGTTCCTCATCATACATCTTTCGGATACTTTAGATCTACCAGAGAAAAAATGAGTGCTAGTGAATGGAGCGCATCGTCGACAGACGAACTCGTAGATCTGGCAAGATGGCCAAATCAAGAGAAACCATGGGACGTCAGTTCAGAGCATCTTGCAGCAGTCCAAGCGGACTTGTCAAACTTTATGATGCATCATGCAGACAAAGTCGAGATTGCAGAATGGATCATGGTTCGGAAGCGCTCGAAGAAATTCGTAAAACGAATATTGGTAGTGTCGGAGCTTCGGCTGCGGTTGTACAAACTGAAGAAGCCATTTAAAACTTCACTCGTGTGCTGTAAAGACTATCGACTCTTGACCATTCGCTCCTTGTCAGTACTCCAATCGAAAGAACAGTCAAAATCTTCTATTCTTGTAACACTAGCAACAGACCCTGAAGATGACAGTAAAAAGAAAACGAAGCTACATGTTGATGCTGGAGAACATAGTGAAGCACTTATGAAACTACTGCAACGACTTTTATACCGATGTCGTCTCACATTTGACTTCTGTCGTCCTCCAACACTAAGACTTCCAGCCGACATGGAAGATTGGAGATTACCGTATTATCCTAGCCTTCCTTTGTCACCAACTAGTTCAGCTAGTCCTAGTCGTGGTATCCACACGTCTCACCTCGATGATAGAGACTGGACAGACGCAGTTGAGGCAGCTTACAAAGTGTATTGCGATGAGCTGCAGGTACCATTTCGATCGAGTGTTGTCAAAACACTCCAGGACTGTCTTCAGCCGGTGTATAATCCCGAAGACGAGATCAACGTGGATATAGATTTCCAATACTGCCTTCGACTTGCATCGAGTCTGGAGACGAGGGAAAATGAGACTGGACCCTCACAATCATATCAGACATACCAAGAACCTACCTTGCGACAGAAACTTCGCCAGGTAGTAGCTAACTACCATCTCTTTGCATCATCCCCTGCAGCCTATTCACTACGGAGAGCGCTATGCATGACTGCTCTTCAACTCCGAGAAGTCCAAGCGTTATCACGCACAGTGCAGAAATGCAGAAGTATCCACTCTGTTATTGTGTGTGATCTCCCGATTGGCGAAGCAGGTACGAAAACGGTACTTGATATACTTGTTTCTCCATCCGCTGCATTACAAGGTCTTGTGCTTTCAAATATCGGACTATCTTTAAAGTCGATCAAGGTATTGCAACATATCGTCCTGCAATCGACAATACGTCAAAGCGATGGAGCTTCGTTTTGCTTGCGAAGACTAGATCTTTCCTACAATTTCATGTCGAGTACAATGACCTACTATTTGTCGATTGCATTGGAAACTCTACCAAATGCTCTTGAACTTCTTAATCTAGAACAGTGCTCCCTCACAAGCCACTCTAGTAGTCATATACTGGAAGTTCTACGGTCCAATCCAGGTTTTGCAATTGCGCTAAAGGAGCTCAACTTGTCTGGTAACCGACTTGGGCTGAAAGGTACGAGACAACTGGGTACGTGGTTGGCAAGTGCATCTGTATTGCAAAAATTGTTGCTGGCTGGTACAGGTTTGGATTTAGAATCATTTTGTCAAAGCTTGCAGCGTAATCGGAACCTATGCAATGCTTCCTTGTCACTACTGGATCTTTCGTACAACTACATGCCAAAGCCTGCAGCTGAAGCTATTGGTCAACTTTTCGGGACATCTCGTAGTCTACATACACTGATCCTTCGTGGTATCTTACAGAAGACGTGGCTAACGTCTTTTAGAGCTGACAAGTACGATCCGAAGGCCGGGGCGACAACCGGGTTGTCCAAGCAATGCATGGAAAGTATCTTCGCACCCATGTTCAAAAACATGACTCGAGAGTGTCCATGCAACATTGATTTAAGTGAGAACGATTTGAGAGGAACAAAGATTTCTGCATTGGCGCAATTGATTGATAACACACCGACAACTCCTCGAGCCTGTGTTCGACTTGATCGCACATGTCTTCACGACCAAGCCGTACGGTATCAATGATCTATTCTGTCTAAACATTGACTAACGATGTTGCATTTCATCTAGTCCATCTTGCTGTTACATTCGCTTCGAGGTTGCCGGTCGGTCGAGTCGCTTAGCCTGCAGGGCAACGGGTACGTACGAGTTCCGCTCGCGTCAAGTCTAGAGCCACTTCAGCCATCCTCTCCTATTTCCTCCATCGAGAAGACAGCGTCGGATACGTTTACACTTCTACTTTCTGGCGCATATCCAGTGAATGATAATCAAAATGATCGTCGAGTTGCAGCTCATGTAGGGAGTCCATTGTCATCGTTAAAGATTGCTCCAAAGCATTTGACATTGAAAGAGCTGTGCCTGAAGTGTGACAGTACTAGTGACTATGTATTTGGTCCGCACATTATCACGGCAGTTGCGAAGTCTCTTGCACTCAACACAACGCTTCAAGTACTCGATGTGACAGGCAATATGTGTGGTGACAAACTCGCGGTAGCTTTGGGTGACATGCTACCGAAGAATACAACGCTTCAAACGTTGTTGTGGGATATGAATTGCATTAGCGTGGAAGGATTTGAGAGTATGTTTGCAGGATTGGAAAGGAACTCGACGTTGGTCAGTGTAGAGATGCCGATTCGTGATACGAGGAGGATATTGGAAGATCTAAAGAACCCTCCTCGTGATCGACTCTTTAATGTCCTTGCTCAGATCTTTCGGAAGACAGAGAAGAATCACCACCGGTGTGAGCAAGATGGACTTATCCGGGGCTCCTCTCATTTCAGTCGAAAGGGCAGTGAAGTGGCCAAGCACGACTGTGCGAGAGATGTGGAGCGGACAGACGGTGTTGCTCAAGGCCAAATGTCCATCAATCTGCAAGAGTCATCGACGTGGCCGACGGATACAAAGACATGGGAAGAGGATGAGTTTGACGCCATGGTAGAGTTTGAAGAAGATGATGAGACGTTTTGGGAGTCTCCGACGAAGAGGAGTGTCGTGGGGTCCACAACTTCATATTGTCTCTCGAGATATTCTTCTAGTCGAGCTTGGAACCATTCTTTCCTCGAAGATGACACTTCGGTCAGAGCATCTTGGGAACATCTCCAAGCATTGCGAACAAACAATGCTGGTGTGTAGGATCCAGTGAACGCATCATTGAACTTGTGACGAATGAAGCGCATGCTCTGCCACGAAATCCATGGGGATACTTTCTGCATCAAAAAGTAGCCATCAGGCACGCAATGTCGAGTAGCAGAGCTAGTCATACGCTCCGTATCTTATGCTGATACTAAAGAAAAGATAGAAGTTTTACTATTACATTTCAAATAACGGTTTCGGTTTCCGGTGCTCACGGTCGGAGGTTGATGCCTAGAGAGCTGAACTACGTAAGAAACCGTTTTGCATCGAATGAGTCTCACCGCGCCTATGAAGAGAATGGGCAGTTGCAAAATTATGCTAAAATGGGATATGTTTTCTTATCTTGTCAGGTTCTAGTAGCATCGACAACTGTCATCTAACGGGAGGAATCGACAGAGACAGACGCCTTCCCGATCAAGCATCTCATCCTGATCCTTTGTCTCACTTGGACTTGCGATAGCTTTTAAAAGCGTCTACTCATGCGACTGCTCCACCGCCTCTCTCTCCAACTCCAGATTCAAAACAAAGGGGACGCCTGATCAGATCGTCCACTACCTCTTACAATTTGTTCATGAAACGCAATTAAAGTCTTTTATTGACGATAGAAGGGAACCGTAGCGACTTGGACCGCACGTAAAGCTATTATATACACCTCCACTCCACTCTTACAACTTGCGCCCGCATTTATTCCAGTACGTAGATCCACATTTAGGAACTGAGATCTGGTTGGAATAGTTAATTTAGTGTGCGGGGGCAGAAGATGGACCACGGAATGATGTGCTGCGACGGATCAATGCGGCAGGGCGGTTCATGCTTTCGTTGTGAGCATGCTCCTCGCTCTTGGCAAGCGCACGCTTCACAGTCGAGATGTATTCTTGGCACGGACCGGGCAAATCATTCGGGCCTTTTGTTTTCGCGAGCAGCAAGCATTCCGAGTTGCTACGCCGTCGACGTAGCATGGCGGAGTCATCTCGGTTAAAGCGTGCAGAACCGGGGGCACCAGACATCGGAGGGGAGCCGCTACCGGCTTCCGGGCTGCCTTCGTTGTTGTCAGACGACGTCGAGCTCATACGTTTGCGAAGACTAGTGTCGACGGAGAGGCTTTCGGGCCGGGCACCACCGGTTTTGTCGCTGCTAAATCGGCGCACGAGTCCTGGCAAGTCCATGGGCATTCTTTTTCTTTCGTGAGTTCTTCTTCGGGGCTTGCGCGTCGGAAGGTAAAAAGCTGAGTGAAAGAGCTTCGCAAGGCGGATCCGACGGCCTATCTCATTTTGTTGCGAACATTATCAATAAAAAAGCCATGAGTAATATACTGGTGATTTAATGGGTCAGGTTTTGACGACAGCAGTTAAGGACTTGTGAAGCACATACAAACTCCTAGAGTCCAAAGCCCGAAACCCCGCCATTTAAAGCTAGGCAACAAGTCGCTTCTTTGTCCCAGGACGTTGAAGATTGCTTTCATTTGATCTGAGTATGTCCATACTAAAATTCTGACGAGGCATGGACGTGCCGAGCATTTTTTTCACGCCCGAACAGAAAACTTGAAGTCCATGTCTGATCATACGGGAAGACAGGATGACAATGAAGTAAACGAGCAAGTTGATGCCACTGGGAAGCCTGCATCGAGACTACAGAGGCATTGTATAAGCTGCCAAGAAGTTAAACCTAAACGTTGGTGCTTGGTGTCTCGTACAGAAAAAAGACAGCGATCTTGAAGCGCTTTTCACGAAGTGTCACGTTAAAATTTAGAACCTCCTCAGGTTGCCACCGGGATATCGTGATCATGGCAATTACTCGATGTCACAATTGCGATCTGTCTTATCTGCTTGATGTGTGTAGAAATTACACGGCATGGTCCGCGTTTGGATATGACGCAGTATATACCGCAATGCTTTTCAGTCTGTTCGAGATCATGATATGCTTGTGTAGGTACTGAAGGCATGTACATCTTTACCTCTCTTTCTCGCATCATGTCTTATGGTTCGGGTATAAGTGGATCGACTCAGCAAGAGGCAGGAATTTCTTTGCTTCTGTTGCATGGAGAAATTTTTTGCGTCGCAAATTACTGATAGTATGAAGAGGTCTTTTCAACTATCTTCATGCTGACTAGTTTCTGTACTTGATGGACGAATCTCGCTTTTATCATGAAGAATTGCTACTTTCCTATCTTTTATCACGACTCCAACAGTCTCAACGGAGATGAGTGCGATGTTTATTTCTCTATCCATATGCACTGTCGCCACAAGGATAAAATGAATCGTGAGTCCCCATATCAAAATATTAATTTTCCCATAGCAACTCGGAAAGGATCCTCGCCAATGTAAGATTGAAGGCCGATCAACCAAATGATACGTGGCGATTCTACAAGAGCTATACTCACGTTCAGACAATACTTTATGAGCTTCTCGGCGTGTGACTCGAGCAATCGCTATCTTGAGAAGACAGATATTGCTAACACATTCCGCCGTTGCTAAACAACTCGTCAAAGACCAAGTCATTAACACTCGTCATCTTGAACATTGCAGCAAGCCATGGGCAAGAATGTTACTAGCTACAAGACAGATTACTAGATCAAGCAAAACGCAATCAACTTCATGGCGAGCTCTATTTCACACGAATGCTCCAAAGCATTGCGTTTACTACTCAGCACTTGAAATCACTTCTCCAGACGGCAGCATAGATATGTACACACGCCATCTTCAAAGATGCTAGAGTCCATGAAAAGCGAATCAACTGCATACCCGATGAATAACCATTCTCGTATCTAAATTTGCAATTTTCATTTCTCTTGCAAATCTACAAACGTCAGCTAATATAAATTTCCGTAATTTACGCACCACGAAAACGCGCCACGAAGGCTTCAAGTACTCGAGCTCCACGTATTCACTTCATTTCCGCTTTCGATGGACAAGGAGACAAACAAGAGCTCTCCATGTACGTTCGCTAGTGTCTCCTACCTCTCTTTATCACTATATATTGCTATATGCATCAATCGAGTCCATGGAATTGACATTATGTGCTTTGTACTCGTGTAGCTTCGAATGGAAATGGTGAAAATGGACAAGAATCCGACATTCAGCGTCTTGAAAGAGAAAAGCAGGAACTTATTGACAAGCTGAAGCATGTCGTGAGTACTTGCCGAGCGATGCAGACGCAATTGCGCATTGCAAGAGAGGAAAATGAACAATTGAAAAGTTCCGACAAGTCTCCAGACGCTTCTACGAACGATAAATCCACGGAGGAATTGTCGAAAAAGCTGTCTGAAGCTGAGAACGAACGAGATACACTTATGAAGCAGCTTGAAGATGTCAATCAGCGCTGCCAAGATCTCCAGAGCGAGCTCCAGAGCAAGGATAGAGCATATGCGGAGTCTCAAGAGCAGGTCTCCAGCTTATCTTCAAAGCTGGAAGCGTTTGAAGCGCAGTTGGCACAGGAAGAAGCCAAGGCTGCTGTAATGCAGGATGAGAATGACCGGCTGCAGCACAAGATGCGTGCCTTGGAAGAGGAGCATGAGAATAAATCAAAGGAAAAGGATGAACGCATTCAAGTGCTTGAGCGGGAAGGCAAGAGTAAGGATTCGAAAGTGTCGGCTTTACAAGTCCAACTGGATGAGTTACAGGACCAGCAGGAGAAGAATGAATCTGCTTATACAGAAATTGCTTCTCAATTGAATGGCATTATGCGTGAGAAACAAAAGCTGCAAGATCAATTGGACCAAAGCGCAGGTAGTGAGGAAATAGAGGATCTCGTTCGTATGAAAGAGGCATTGGAAGAGGCAGGAGCTGGAACGTCTGTGGCTAGTGTCCAATCCTATTTACAGTCGCAATCGGAGGAATTGAAAAGGTTGAGTGACGTATTAAAGGAAGAGGAGGAAAAGCAGCAGTCAACTTTGACCAAGTTCATGGAGCAAATCCATACACTTCCCTTGTCATTTGATCAGGGGAATGATTCCACATCGCTACCACTAGATACTCGAGTTGAAAAGGACCTTGAGAGTGTACATGATGCGTTAAAGTCTACCATGGACGCTCAGATTCAGTGGCTTAGTGACTTGGATGCAGAAAGTCAAGCTTCATACGAAAGTATGAAAACGATTCAAGACCTTCATGAAGCCTATCGTCAGTGGAGTGAAGCTTTTGCTAGTACAAAAGCTCAGAATGGATCAACCGACACGACAGACTCGGATAAGCAGATGTCCGAGATGGAAGAAGAGATGGCAGCTATTAAAGCAGAAAATGTCCGTATGACGTTTGAAGTGGCCAAGGCGACAGACGAAGTGGTGAAACTACGTCAAGACCAGGAAGAGCAGCAAGTCCGAAAGGATGGCAAGTCGAATGCGGAGCTCGATCGTCTAAAGCAAGAGGTAGAAACCATCCAGTCTGACTCTTCTCGTCTCGAACAAGAAAAGTTCGATCTACAGGAACAACTAGAGACTCTTATGAAAGACAAGGATCTTCTTCAGGAGCAATTGGAAGAAGCAAGGCACGAAATTGATGCATTGGAAGAACGTGTAAACGACCTCTTGCGTCAACGTGATGAAGACACTCGCAATAGTCGTCGAGAGTCGGAAGCAGAGACTGCTGAATCATCTCTCCAAGCACGTTCCGATTTTGCGTCTCAAGACGAGCAACTGACCAAGTTGAGACAGAAGCTAGCAGAGTTAGCTGCCAAACCACTGTCACCAGCACTTGACACGTCGAATATGACCACTGGATCTTCCAGTATCGTCACGGAGGAAGAGAAGAAGGAGTTCCATGGCGCACTATCTGAACTCTTGTCTCTAGAAAAGAAACTGCATGAAGCTTATGCATACATTTCGAATCTAGAGACGGATGCGAAGGAGAAGAATGAAGAAGCTAAGTCGCTTCGGGCTGCGTTGGAAGAGACGCATCGTCGGAGCGAAGGGACGGAAGATGGAAGCAAGTTGGAGTGGTACGAGCAGCAGGTGAATGAGCTCCAGACACAGACGCAGGACTTGATTGAAGAGCGAAGTAGGTTGCGTGAAAAGTTGAGTGAAAAGGAGGGAAGTGTGGAGGAAAAGCAGTTGGAGATCAATGGTCTCAAATCCACTGCCGAGATGTATCGAGAGCAACAGAATCGATTGTCGAGAGAGATTGGGAACTTGCAGGAACAGTTGCAAGAAGCGGAGGAGGAAAAGGAGAGGCTGCAGGAAGCACAAGGCGCGAGTCAGGAAGAGCTAGAAGAGCAGTTGAATGAAATGGCGGATAAAGTGGCAGAGGTAAAGCAAGAGAAGAGCGACATGATGGAGGAGATGGAGGGCACGGTCAGTGAACTTCGAAAGATAACGGAGGAAGAGAAGGCGCGTAGTGAAGAGCATCGGCAGGAAGCTCTTGGCTTGCAACGAAAGGTGCTTGTTAGTGGACAGTTGATTCAACAGCTCAAGGATGAGCTCAAGGAGAAGAGCCAAGAAATGGACAAGGTCGTGGAAGCGAAGGTAGAGGTGGAGAAAGAGGTGGAAGCGTCTCAGGCTATGATGGAAAAGAAGGAGTTGGAAGTGAACGAGTTGAAGGCGACGGTGGAGGAATTGGAGAAAAAGTTGGACGACTTGGGAGAAGAGAAGAAGCAATTAATGGCGCAAGTAGTTGAGTTGAAGGAGACTGTCGCAAGTCTCGAGTCAGATATGGAGTCGAAAGACAAAGACATTGCTACGAAAGAGGAAGCGATGGAGAGTTTGGAAAAGGAGAAGAGCGTGCTAGAGACTAAACTGGCAAGCGTCGAATCGGAGTTGGCAAGTGTCACGACAAGCCTAGCGGATGCTCAGTCGAATAGTTCGTACGATAAGGAAAAGCTAGATGCTTTAATCCAAGACCTGGAGACACAGGTGCGTGATGTGACAGGTGAGAAGCAGCAACTGGTAGAGGAAAAGAAAGAGCTCGAGCAAAAGTTAGCAACAACACTACGTGACACGACTCGTACGAGTGAAAGTCAAGTGTCTGAGATCTCTCGACTGAAGAAACAGTTGGAGGATATGGAAGAACGTGTGCGTGAAGCAAGTGACGTCCACTTTACCCAGATGGAGCAACTGGAAGCTGATAAGCGACAGCTAGTTGAGGAGAAAGAGTCGATGGAAAGTGAAGTAGAGGCCTTGGAAACACAGTCCAAAACTCTTCGATCGGAACTCAGTGACGTCCAGAAACAGCTGACGGATGTAAATGCCAAGATGCAGACGTTGGAGAAACACAAGAGTAAGCTCCAAACGTCGTTAGAGTCGTCTCAATCCAATGTGAAAGACTTGGAGCAACAAGTCAAGACTTTAGGGCATGAGAAGGGGGCGTTGGAAGCGTCTTGTATAAAAGCCAAGGAAGAGGTGGAACGTCTAAAGCAAGAGCAGAGTGACGCGCAGAAGGAATTGCTGAATAGACAGCATCATATCGACGACATGAACGCTCGTATCACGACACTCACGTCTGAATTGGCAGAAGCTGGGAAGGATCAGGAAGTCGACGAGCTCCAGAAGCAACTCGAGAGTAAGGATGACAAGATGAAGGAGCTATCGGCATCTATCTCTACTCTCCAAGACGACTTGGCTGAGAGTAAACAGGAGCTAGCGTCAGTGACAGACCAACTCGGGCAGGCTCAAGGACAAATGTCAACTCAAGCAGAGGAGTATGCGTCGGAACGAGAGCAGTATGAAAAGAGACTGCAGTTGTTTGACGAGATGGTGGAAAGCTTGAAGAGTCAGCGTCAAGATGCTGTTGTGGAACGTGATGAAGCTCTGGAGAAAGTGAAGACTGCCGAGAAGGAAAAGGAAGAAGCGTCGAAGGCCGGATCTAGTGCTTCAGAGAAGCTACAGGAGATGGAGGCGGAGCATACGAGGCTGCAGAAACGTGTGGAACGTCTGCAGTTTAGTGTGGAGGAGAGGAAGACGAGGATCCAGGCGTTGCAAGCAGAGAGTAATAAGCTAAAGGAGCAGAAGGAGGCAGCAGAGGAGAGGTTAAACGCTGTGGAGAAGGAGCTGGAAGAACGACCGCCAGTGGAGGATACGGAAAAGGTGGATGCGTTGACGACTGCTTTGGAAGAGCGTAAGAAGGAGGTGGAAGAGCTAAAGGAACTGGTGGATCAGAAGGATAAGGAGATGACGGGAAAAGAGGAGGCTCGAAAGACACTACAAGACAAGCTGGATGGAGCTCTGTCGGAGAGTGATAATAGGAAGAAAGAGGTGGAAGCGTTGGAAGAGAGACTGTCCAAGCTAGACACGGAGAAGACTGAGATGGAAACGCAGCGTAATGCTCTGGAATCAGCCAAGGCACAAGTAGTACAAGAGCTAGAAGGGTCAAAGTCGCAGTTGGACAACCTACAGGAACGTCTGGATGAGAGCGTGCAATCGTTAGAAGAGAAGCTAAAGTCCAAGGACGATGAGCTAGCTCAACTCACTGCATCAAGTCAGGAAAGCCTCCAAGCTCTTCGAGCTCAATTGGACCAAGAGAAGGACGTTCTAGAGAAAGCCAATACCTCTTTAACTACAGAATTATCCACTAGCAAAGAGCAAGAGAAGGCAGTCTCTGAAAAACTAACTCAGCTGGAACAAGCGTGTCAAGAGCTAAAAGACAAAGTTCAAACGGAAGAGGAACAAGTGTCGAAAAAGACACAGCAAGTGCACTCGATGGAAGAAGAATTGACTCGTGTCTCGCAAAAGCTAGAAGCAAGTCAAGAGAGCTATCGTGCACTTGAAAAGTCTTTAGAATCTAGTCAAGAGAGCTACCGTAAGCTCGAAAAGTCTTTAGAAGTGACTGTTGCAAAGCATGAGCAGTCTCTCCAAGCAGCTGAATCCAAGTTGTCGGAAGCCAGGAGTACGATTGAAAAGCTTGTAGCAGAAAAGTCTGATCAGACGGAAGCTTCGAATGCTTACGAAGCGTTACGACAGGAACTAGAGACCAAGAGTCAAGAAGCAGAAGATGCTCGTGTCGCATTAGAAGTGTATCGGAAGAGAGCTCGCACGGCGTTGAAGAAGGCTTCGGACGAAAGTCGAGTGAGTAAGAAGCACGCGGATGAAGCTTTGGGAGAAAAGGAACGAGCGGAGGAGCAGATGGGTGGTCGTATCCAGGAGTTAGCTGGACAGTTGGAAGAGATGCAGCGACAGTGGGAGCAGGCACAAGTGGAACATGAAAAGCATGTGAAGACGCTGGAAGAGGACTTTGTCGTGCAGCTGAAGGACGTGAAGAAGGAGGTGGAGGCAAAGGAAGAGGAGAGGAAGGAATTGGAAAAGAGTATGGAAGGCGTGGAACATGATAAGGACGAGTGGAGACGCGAGAGTGAACAGCTGCAGAAGAAACTGAGAGAGTGTCGAGCCAAAGTGGAGGCACTCCGGTCGAGAGAGCAAGAGCTGACGGAGACTTTGCAAACTAGTCGACAGCAAGTGGAGACGAGTACGACGCAAGTGCAGACGGAACCTGTGGATGATGGTAGTCAAGCTGCGATGAAAGAGCTGGAGAGCCAAGTGAAAAAGTATCGACGGCAGTATGACGAAGTGTGTGAGTCGTTGCAAAAGGCACGGAACGAGGCAAAGAGGTTGGAGCAATTGGGAGACCAAAGTCCTGCGTCTTTGAATATGGAGTACTTGAAGAACGTCATGATCAAGTTCTTATCTAGTCACAAGCAAGTAGAGAAAGATGCGTTGATACCAGTGCTAGCGAGCTTACTCCAGTTCACACCGGAAGAAGTCGATAGACTGCAGCAGGAGCAAGAGCGAGCGACGGAGGAAGCGACTGCGAACGCAGGATTACTTGGCGGCGTCTGGTCCTTGTTCGGTACAGCACCGTCGCCAACTCCATCTACGCCGTTGCGAGTACCTAGTATCTCTAGTCCAGAAGACACTACTCGAGACGGATGAGCATGTGCCGAATACATGAACGTCGATCTCACGTCACGTAGAGCACATAAACATCCTTTCGATATGCATTCAATTCAATGATACTTTCCTACATATCATCTGGCGTATGAAGCCCATCATCATGCGCTACGCAGGGCGAGAAACGTCTCAGAGGAGACGAAATGACGAAGATGAGCTTCGGACCATGAGTGTTCCGGTGATGTACCACCTAGATCTTACCTCATTACGTCACAGATACTTCTTTCGTGGTGTACCAAGCAGTAGCTACACCCTCGACTTCGCGTCTGATTCGATTCTATATATTCTTCCCACGGACACCACACTCGAGACTTCTTATTCTTAAAAATCTCGTATAAGTGCCATACATGGGCAACACGTCGTCTGCGCCAAACTCGCGCAAGAGCTCCCACAGCATTGGTGTCTACTTTGTCTCGTGGAGAGCGTCTCTCAACCATGCCCCTAATGCCCTTGATAGTCAGTCAGCGACAGCAAAGGGAGATAAAAACTACCACTTTGCTGAGGCATCTAGCTATCGATACGATAAAGCACGACGTAGCGTTACGTCCACGATCGTGTTTACAGATCCGCCAAAAGCCGACGGGCCGATCGTGAACAGGTCTCAGCTACTTGGTTGCATAGCTGTCGTTGAAAGAGGGGGTCGAGTTCACTTTCCCGACATCGTTCGGAAGGTAGTCCAGGCCGGCGCCGTCGGTTGTATCTTTATTGAGCGCACAGAGGAGTCTGCCAAGGAGCATTCTCTATTCGATGGTTTCCACTCGTCTGGGAGACAGACTGTGCCTGTACCAGTCGTGCTCTTGTCCAAGACACACGCAGACCGGTTGCTACAAGAGCAGCCGACGCGTGTCAAGATCGAGCTGCTGACTGGCGACGATGCGATGCAGCACATCGTTCCAGATGATGTCTACTGTGCCGTCCCGTCCGCCGCACGGGCAGGAGATGTCAGCCTCCTCACGAGCCTCCTCTTCTCCGATCCTTCCGGAGCAGTTCTCGAAGTAAGATACACGATCTCTTTCTTTCGAATTAACTTTATACTTATGACTATTCTTTTTCTAGCGATTACCTAAGGCCGCTGCCTTGTGTGAAGCAGCAGAGCAAGGCCATGTGGACTGCTTGGAAGTGCTACAAGCGTTTGGACTTTCACCAGATGAACAGAAACCCAATGGCACGAGTGCACTCATGGTTGCAGCTTCTGTCGGCAACATTGAAGCATTGAGAGCACTTCTGCTGTTTGGCGCTAATCTCGACCTGGAGGACGTCCATGGCATGACAGCGCTTATGTTTGCTGCTCGAGACGGTCAGACCAAGTGCTTGAAGCTACTCGCTCGAAAAGGAGCTCGTGTCAACCTCTCTCGCAACAGGACTCGAGGCATGACGGCGCTACACATTGCCGCGAGAGGTGGTTTCGAGGACTGTGTTGCCATTCTTTTGGGTAGCGGCGCAGAGTTGGATCTTGAGAGCCCGAACGGCACCACAGCGCTCATGGAGGCTGCTCGAGCAGGCAATCTAGAGTGCGTACGTCTACTTATAGACGCTGGTACGAGACTGGATGCAAAGGATCCGGAAGGCAAGACAGCGCAGGAGATTGCGCACACGACAGACTACACGGAGATCGAGGATTTGCTTCGAGAGCGTGCTGAGAGTGAGTCGGTAAAGGAACATCGACGACGGATTGAAGAATCCATGAGCAAGTCGGATGCATCACTGCATGACTTGTTGTTGATTACAAAAGGAGGACACGTGTCGGTGGACATTCTACAGCACGAACTATCTCGTGATCCGAACACACAAAAGTGGTTGGAACAACCGACGGTCATCTATGAAGTGTTTCGACTACTCACACTCCCTGCGTCTGAGAACGGACTCAACCTACCTGATGATCCGTATTATGGCAAGTACAAGGTCCAGCACTTTTGCAGTGAAATCGCTTTCTCGTATACACGTCGCATCTTTATGAAGAACAGATCGTCCAATGCGACCGAGTCGCCCGAGTCTTTGGATGACATTGACCTACGCGAATCTGCCAACTACCTCAAAGTACTCTTTAGCTTCATCTGTCAACCAGGTCCTTTGGATGAAGTTCTCCTCGTCCTCTTCTGCAAAGTCATCCACCACTTTTTATTGACAGAACAGCTTGGGGGACTCTTCCTCCATTTCCTAGCGCATGATGGACAGTTTGTCATGCCGTGGCTGGTGAGACACGTGGGCATGGACACCATCCGAGATACGCTCGTGTGGCTCCTGTATTCAGACTTGACAGAGCAAGGGCAGGAGAACCTGCAGAAGAGCAAGTGTCTCGACTGTCTCTTCGACCGACTCTACTCTCTCCAACGCACCATGAGCTGGGGCGTCGGGACACCTTACCAGCGTGATACGGTCGAGAACATTTGTGCCGTGCTTAACTACATCTTGTACCCGCCGTCGGTCTACATGCTCGGCTCGGTCGTGACGTTCGTGGACAATACGGACAACTCGTTGCCGTTGATTACAGACCAGCACTATCCTCATCGACATAATACGCTCCTGCGATCTTTACTTGTCTTCCTACTCGAATCTTCTCACGTCACGTTTGAGACGTTGATTGATCTAGGGTATGCCGAGCTCAAGCGACAGTGTGAGCAGCCTCAGTCGCTTGTGGTGCATGAAGCAGGTGCACTGTCTGTTGTCATGATGCTCATGAGTCAATTGGGATACCATCGTCGTCGTCGAGACTTTACCGGCGTCGAAAGTCTGCTCAAGAGCGTCCACACTGTTCTCTTGTTTGCTCTCATCCCTCGTGTCGACAAGTTTGTCGAACTGTGTCGATTGGTTGTCATGAAGGAGACAAGTGCCAACGATAATCAACGCTTGGAAGCGACGGGTACGACACTCTTGTCCATCATAGCATTCCTCAAGCGCTGTGTCTTCCTCCAGAGCGGGCAGTTGGATGAATTGCTGGCAAATGGTGGGCTCATGCCATGCTTCCTCGCTTGCTATGGCTATCAGAAGAGCAACAGTCTGCTTCATCATGAGCTCACAGACGTCATCCGCTTCGTTCTGATGAATCCAGATCAGAAGCGTCTGCCCATGTGTCCACTCTTAAACGCACTCTTCGCGGACGATAGCAATCTACTGGACTTTGTTATGAAAGCGTATGAAGGACACGCACAGTACAAGGGTCACATGACTACGATCGCCAATAGTATCTTTACGCTCACGAATACGCCGGATACGCACAACGGCACGGCGTTGACGGTACAGGAAGTAGTGCGTCAGTACACGCAGCAGCATGCTGCGTGGCAAGCGTTCGGTCAGACATTGGCAGACCAGAACGCGCGAGAGATGCAGCCACTGGGTCAGCGCAATGCGCCAGTGTGCAACGCTTGCTTTAAACTCAAGGAGTTTGCGATTGAACACGTCCAAGAAGCTCTGTCGAGCACTCAAGTGGCGTTCCAAGGGTACTTGGAGACGCTCTTCTCTGGTGCACCTTCGCACTATTGCAAGATTGAGAATGACGATGACTTTTTGACAGGCTTCTTGTACAAGAAGGATAAGATCCACGATCACGTGCCGATTCCCGAGCCGACGCACGTCAGTTCCTTTGTCCAGTTCCCAGTCCCGATGCCATTCCACGCTCTAACGTTTACACTCACCTTTGTCGGATTGTGTCGCAAGTGCGATAAGCTATGGTATTGCGATACGTTGCAGAGTCCGAACTGGGCGACGCGTATGAAGTGGGTGGTGCCGACTGCGGTTCGAAAGTGGTACTCGTTCGGAGTTACGGCCGGACCTGGTAGTGGTGCGCATGGCATTCAATTCTCGACAAAGGGGTACAAGAGTTTCATCGTCTTGTTGGATACGTGGGGTCGTCAAGAGCAGTGGATGCGAGCGATCGACAGCTCTGTTGCGCATAGTATGAGTCAAGCATCGCGATCCATGGACAGATCCAGTGCGCTTGGCATTGACCTAGATAACGATGAAGACCCGGACTTTGACGACACCTTGTCGGAATACAACAGGCTTTACAAGGCAGAACAGGAAGCCAAGGCCGAAGAAAGCAGTGACACTACGTCTGAAAGCTCGGAAGACAAGAATCGACAGACGACGCCATCGAACGATAGCAAGCAAGGGTTAAAGAGTACAAAGTCACATCGGACACTGAACGATGCCGACAAGGAGGCAATTTTGGAACGACGCAGCAAGTCTGTCTCGTCTTCCTTGGCAGAGATGGGCAAGGCCGATGTCGTACCCGGGTACAAGGTTAATCGAGCCTATCGTCATGTAGACTTGACTAAATTTCAACCGGACGGAGCTAAGCTTGCGCAATTGCTGGCATCTCCGCCTCGAGTGCACCATTCCCGACCACCTGCAAGTGCCGACCCTGTTGCTCGAAAAGGACGACCTCATGCGGACAGCTTGCACGTTCCATCTTCGCCATTGACCACATCCCCTGGTCCGGACTCGCGAAGTCGAGCGTCATCTGTAGCTTCGACCTCTTCGGACGAGTTTGGCATTCGACACGTCGTGTCCACTCCTGAGCTCTCGTCCATGCAGTAATCGTAAATTTTAACTAAGAATAGCAAGTGCATACAAGACAATTTAGTTGTTCATTGCCATCTACCGTCATCCCTTCCGGCCTAAGAGAAAATAAAAGAAACAAGTACAAGTTGAAAATGCGAAAAAGAAAAATTGGGCAGAAATTGCTACTCTCGATTCTCCAGTCAAGCAAAGAAGTCGAGGCCCAGGCGCTGCATAGATAAGACTGCATCCTTGGCTCGACTACTCTGCGTGCTTGTCCTTCTTCTTGTTCTTCACCCGCTTCACCTTGACCACTTGCTGCGTCGGCGCGGCTTCGTGTGAAAACAGTTTGGACACTTCCATGCCGGCAGTGAAGGCGCTGTTGAACATCACACGCTGTTGGAAGGAGCTAATGAACGGGAGGAACATGGCGATGAAGAGTATGGGGCCGAAGACGATCCAGCCAACGAAACGGTCGTATGCTCGAGCAAGCGCTCGCACGACAATGTGGTGGTACTGCAGTCGGTAGATACACAACTGCATGAACCAGTACGTCGCGAGCATCAGAATGAGGATGCATTCGAGCACGTTGGCAATGGTGAGCACCGTCAGACTGACAAAGGCAATGAGCAGCAGCAGACACGTGAGCAGGAACTTCGTCTTTCGAAGCTTGCGTTGCTTCATGGACATCTTCTTGGTTATCCGACTCGCCATATAGCCTCCGCAGACGAGCAAGACGAAGATGACAATGACCGTGGCTGCCAGAATGTACGTCACCATGTTGTCATCGGCCGTAATGACCCTGTTCTGGTTCTCAAAGTACGCCTTGTAAGCTAGTTGGAGGTAGATACCAAGCGCCAGTAGCAAGAAGCGAGTCTTGCGCAGCATGGAAAAGAAGCGCGCGCCGAACGAAGAGTGTTCGAGGTACTCCAAGTCGCTCGACCACCAGCCAAACCACGACTCGGCCGAGTCGTTCGTCGTCTTGAGCCAGTTCTGCCAGTCCGTGTAGTCTTCGATGACCTTGTCCCAGTCCAATCCGCTCGGGTTGAAGAAGAACGGAGCCCATAGCCAGGTTGCAGCAATGATCCACAGAGAGAAGGACATAATGCCATAGTTCTGGTTCGTCGGGAGCACACACGTCTGGTAGTGGTTGGCATAGCATCGCGTCTTCCATTCGAGTGCAGACGGCTGGACATTCTGGTAAAAGTCTTCATCCAGTCGCCATGAACAATTGCACCAAGAGAACGTTCCGTAGGCAGCAAACAAAATCAGCAGGAAGACTAACTCGACACCACGGTAAAAGTGTGTGAAAGCGTAGAATCGGAAGAGCTCAGCGAACTTCTCGTGCTTGATCGTGAAACCACGACCGGTGGCACGGTATCTGGCACCACCGTGAATGAGCGTACGGTCGAAGTAGTGCATACGAGTACCCATTTGGAAGGTAAAGAAGACCGGACCGAGCGTTAGACAGTTCCATAGCAAGTACGAGAATCCGTGTCGGAAACCACGTTCGACACCGACGACGGCAATGACAGGGATCACAAGCAGGAAGCCGAACTGGAACGCCCACGAAGTGTTCAACGTACCTCCGATACCAATGCCACCGTGGCTGAGGAAGTACTCGTCCATACCACTTAGGGCCATGTACACTTTACCGTAGATGAAGAAGTAGATACCGATAACAGTTAGCGTCTGGGTAAAGTACCATCCCAAGTTACCGTAGAACCACGACTGGAGACGGAAGAAGTCAAGACGAGAAGCCATACGCATGGCATCGCGAGACACGACACACTCACCGGCACCAGACGACAGCTTGGCCTCGAACTGCGCCAGTTGTTGCATACCGACATCACGGCCCTTGCCGACTTGGATGAACTCTTCGTGAGAGACACGTCCACCACGTAGCGTCGTGTTGAAACCGGCAAAAATATCTTCTGACAGGTTGATACCCTTGGAAGCCTTGGCAGTACCTCCCGTCGTCATAGCGAAGAGCTTGTCGAAGATATCGGGGTGACCATAGTGCTGACGGACGCTGAATCGAGCGAGCATACGTTGACCAAGCGACACGAAGGACAGTTCCTGAATGGACATGAAACTAGCCAAGTTGGAGACACCGCCCGTGAAAACGTGTTCACGGAAACCAATGATCGTCAACGGGCGCTTGTCCTTGTGGTCATCCATGGTCGCGAGTAAGTTGGGCATCTTAAGACATTCCTCGAAGTACCCATCTTGGTTCATATCGATACATTGGAGGAGCTCACCACGAGAGAAGATGATGGCGTGGTTCTGGTTTTCCGGCTTACCTTCTCCAATGATCGGGTCACCCGGGAGTTCCACACGATAGATCTCCTGCACCTTGTCTTCCACAGAGCGTACGAGCACCGAAAAGAACTTGGGCGGGCCGTCCTTGACCTTCTTCGGTCCATCGACATAGGCCACACGCAGACTCGGGTGTTTCTTGAGTAAAAAGTCAATGTCCGTCGCCTGTTGCTTCTGTTCGTCCTTTTGCTTGCCATAGATCTGACACGTACAGACGTAGTTGAACTTAAGCGCAACCATCTCATCCAGACGCTTGCACTTGTTGCACGGACATCCGTACTGGTGCATGACTTCGTTTTCACCAATCTCGAGCCAGTGGAGGAACCGGATGGCGTCCTCATTGTACATCATACCACGCACAGTTCTCGCAAGCGTCTGACCTCGGTAACTAGCCCACAGCTGCACCTCTTCCGGGTGCTTCTTTAACGCCTCGGCAATGTCCTTGGCGCCAATACGCTCCAGCAAGTTCTCCCACTCGTACTCGTAGACTGTCTGGAGGTAATAGAGAAGCTTGACACTGTCGTCGTTGACGGTGGTCAAGTCCTTGATCGAGTACATGACAATTTCGCTATAGTACGGTGTCGACACCGTGAGGGAGTGCATCTTTCGAATCGGCTGTGCTTCTGGCATACTCATAAAGAGCGAGTTGGCAAAGAATCGAAGACGTCGACGTCCTTCCTCCGACCTTGGTTCGGCATCAAAGTTGTCCACCGTAAGCAATTGGTAGGCTCGAGAGACAATATCCAGAGCTGCTTCCGAGTTGACAATCTTCTGCAGCTGAAGACTGGCATAGTACTGTCCGTCTCCAGGGAAGAAGAACGAGTTCGGTTTCAAAGGCGTGTCGTTCAGGATCTGCACGAGCGTCTCTTGCTTGCCGAGCATGACCTTGAGGCATCCAATGACGTTCTCGACCGAGTCAATCACCTTGTACAGCGCGCGTTGGAACTTGATGCTCGATTCCGTCGACTTCTTTGGCACTTCAAGGATGGATTTCATCAGTTCTGCCAACGCCGCGCGTGTCTGGTACAAGTTGCCAAGATTCAATGCCTTGAGCACTTGTTTATTCGCAACCATCTCTTCCATGAAGGCAAAGCAGTCATCCAGCTCCTTATGTTCATCTCCGAGAAGGATACGCAGCACTTGAGACGAGAACTTGTACGATCCAATGATCGATTCCATCCGCAAGTCGTCCTTAATCAGACGCTCGCGCATCGTCACTTCAATCTTTTGCAACGTCTTGTCCTTCTTCTTCTTATCCGTCTTGAGTTTATCGTACAAGGCAGCACACTCCAAGACAATGTCAATCGATTCGTCCAACTTGCCAGCCGTGAGGAACGCAGGCGGGTATAACTTTCGACCAGACGTGTCTTTACTGTCAATCAAGTAGCTCAGCACATTCAGCTCTCGGTCGCTGATCACATCCGCTTCACGCAGACTCGCGAGACAACGGTTCCAGGCCATGGCGAATGGAATCGTGCGTTCAAACTCGGCACCAGCGACACCAGTGATGGAGCCCATGTGGGACGATCGACTCACTTGAGAAGACGTCTCGTCCTCTCCGGCGTTCGGCGTCCGCATCTCGCTATACACATCGTCTTCTCGTTGCTCCAACAGACTACTGTACTTGACAGCCTTGACCGTCAAGGGCTTGGAGCCTTGGGACATGGACACGCGTTCAAAGCGACGTACGGGCATGGCAACGTCATCTGGACCCGACTTGTTATCCTTCTTCTTCCTTCGCTTCTTCTTTTGCTCCGTCTCGAGGATATTCGGTACAATCTTCTTGTTAAAGACGCCCGGGATCGACTTGAACGTCAGTCGCAAGATACGGAACGACCGAAGTTCACCAATGCGAAGGTTGAAACCCGTGAATGAACCGTAGATGACGGATAAGATCGAGTAAAAGATCTGTGCGTCGTACATGAAGACGACCCATGCAGGGACCCACAAGAAGAGCAAGAAGGCAATGTTGTGGAAAGAGAACTGGATCATAAAGTGCGAGTACTGAAGGTAGTCGTCTTCATCTGCGTTCCAGATGAAGAACGACGTCTCGACTAGACTCTTGATGACGAATTGATAGTCAAAGATCAATTTGATGATCAACAGAATGATCCAAAAGCCAATGTTCCTGCACCAGATCGAGATCGGAAGAGGCAGTTTACGACCAGTGAAACCAATGCCAAAGCCACTGAAGAAACGGTTCTGTAGCTCCAAGACGCAAAATAGGACTAGGAACGCAACGCCGAAACCCATGCACAAGACACCCATGTCCTTACGTCCAAAGTCAATGATACCTTGAAACATCTGAACGAGACGCATAGGATCGGAGATTAGACTCGACGGATCGATGCTGCACTGTTTGCAGTTCAAGTACCCGTCGTCATTGTCGTCCAGAATCTGTTCCACACGCTTCTTCCAGTCCGGAAGACACTTGCTCTGATCGTACGTTACTTCGGATGCTGCGAGCGTGTCAGGGTCGATCATGTCGGCCGTACCGGACTGCTCAAAGCACTTGTTGATCGTGTCGTGGTAGCAACTGCAGCGGCCCACTTGCTTACTCAGACAGTCCGTGAACGGCACGACCTGCAGCAGCGTCTTGAAGTCGATTGGCAACGTACTGAACGTGTCTCCTTCGACAAAGTACTCGACACCGAGACAAGAAGCGAGACGAGCAGGCAGACATCCGTCTTTCGCATCCGGATCAAATGTAATCTCATCATCTTCGTTTTGTGGAAGACCGTCTTCCGGCGTCGGCTGAGCATACTTGTGACCAAGAATTGAGAACACGTCAGTTGTTTGCAGAGGCTGGATGTCCTCGCCGTACATGATCGGACTGTCTGGACACATGAGGACCATGTTCATCGCAAAGCCAAGTGTCGCCATGAACAGAGCACAGTTGAAAAAGAATATACGACGGAAAGACAAAATGGCTCGGAACCAACTACGCTTCTCCCGAAACGTCTTCTTCACGACCTTCGGACGACCCTTCTTGTCGTACGTGCCAAACGCCTGGCCGATCGTCTCGAGATTGTACTTGAGACACTTTTTGCTCCAAAAGAACTCATTGATGTCGTCGTAGTTACGGATCTGACCGTGACCGGCACGTGCGCCCTTGGACGTCTTCTTGTCATTGTCACGCTTCATTTCTAAGTACATCGGACGGATGGTCGTTTCCAAGAAATATCCAGGCTCCTGGGACCCGCCGCTCGTGGCCATAGGAAGCATGTTGTGGAGCAAGAAGCAGAGGAGTTCTGGCGTCTGACGAAAGTTGCCTGCTTCACCCCAAATAAGGAAGAAGAGGGATATGTCTACCAGCGGATCGTTCGTGAACTTTGGCTTCTGACCAACGTACTTGCACCACTTAGTGTAGTTATCAAAGACGCGAACGTGCATGGCTTTGACTGCCTTGGACGCCATCTCCATCTCCAACTGAGGGTCACGCTGACGTTCATAATCCGCCATGGCTTCCTCTTCCGTCGGATTCTTCTTCTTCTTCTTTTTCTTCTTCCCTTCGTCTTCTTCCCCACGCTCTTTGAAATTCGTCAAGAGCATGATCAGATGCTCCTTTTGATTCAGCACGTTGCCTTCTTGGAAGCCAAAGGTGCGCTTGAGACTGGCACAAATGTCACCTAGCGTAGGCGAGTTGTGCATCATCTGGACCAACGGAGCGTACACTTCCGGTGGTCGTTCCATCTCCAATACGTTGTGCTTGACGACCGAGCGCTTCGTCTTGCCTGGTCCCCCGACGGCAGACTGCTTATTACGCTGACTTTTAATCATCTTGACGTACCGAAGCATCTTGTTATTCAGACGCTGGGCAGCTTCCCTCTCTTCTGCCGATCCGTACCGTATCGACAGCGCCTGTTCCATGATCTCGACGGCACGTGCGAGTGTGGATTCCGCGTCTCGGGCATTGGGCGGCGTGGCGTTCTGGAGCGCCACGCCACGGTTGACGAGGTCCATGGCCTCGTCACACATCTGCCGCTGGGTCTCTAGCGCCTCTGTCATGTAGACTGCGTCGCTTTCCCTAGGAGGGCTTCCGCCTTCGCCGTGTCCTGTGCTCGTGAGCGACCTGCGACTAGTCATGATTTTTCACGGGACGCCCTGTCAAAGATGGGACGATGTTGCTCCTTCAGTCGTTTCCTTTTCTCGTGTACACTCGTCCTTGTACTCTACGAGGCAACTGATCTCCTCGTACGCGATGGAAAGAGTGGCAGAGGTCCTTTGCTTGGCGACCGAGTGCTGGAGAACTGAAAGTTACACCCACAAGTGGTTTTTTTTCAACTGGAGCTGGTTAGAAACACGTTTGATGGACGGTTATTGGAAGAAAAAGAGCTGGATTAGAAACGTATAGTCGACAAGGAGACGACAGGGGATGGGGCGCCGATTTTTTTTAGCTTCGGAACGCTGCTACTCAGTCGATAGACAGGGAGGACGCGAGATAGATGTGCCTTTTGATAGATGGAAACGGATTAGAATAGACTAGAAAGAATGTGCTCAATGATCAAGCGAATATAAGTTAGTCGAATGAAAGAGTGCTGGTATGACGACAGCGGTGTAATACCGAATGGTGGCTCCTCCAGCCGAAAAGCTGCAAACGCTAGCTTGGATGGTAAAAGGTCGCCCCAGTCGCTGTCGCACGCCTATATCCTGTCTTTTACTGTTCCGATCCAACACGACTACAAGACGAATCGCTTTACGCACGAGAGAACACACGACAAGCCACTCTATACTTGAGCCTGATTAGCAACATGCGCATCCACTTGTTTATTGAAAAAACGGCGTACGATTCTTTCTGCATCGAATGATACCACAGGGTGCGTGCTGATCAGGCGACATCACCCACAAGATACTCGTGTTCGGACAACCCGTTACGAGGTGGCAGAACGCATGTGTGTCCAAACTGCCTGTTCATCGCGACGCTTCGTACAGTTCGACCTGTATGTCTATACCGGCTACTGTATGCGCGTCTGAAGCCACGATCCGTCCACTAGTAGCTGACAGCTATCCTGGACATGAATGCGCATTGTCACGTCGCGTCGAGGCAGCGCTAGACAACGAACTGTTAAAAAACCTTCTTTACGATTACGAATAAGACCGTAAATACTCTGAATCTTGCCACTCGAGACGGAGCATATCTGGATAACATTCTGATGCTCTGCCATTATGATTCCCTTTAACCCGACGTTACAAGGGTGAGATGCAGACACGACTAGAATATGGACGTTAGATCATCTGATTGTCCTAGGGAAGTATGAACATGTACTTTCGATGGGAGCGCCAGACAGATCCATCGGTTTCATCAGTTTCTCCAGTCGAGCACTACGGCCTGGCTGATCTCGATACGCACAGCTAGCAACCAATAAGCACGAATCAACGATATGACACGTATACACACGTACCACTCGGATTCGAGGACACTCCATGCATACCGTTGCCAAATTTCTTGTAGTTTCTTCGCATCCTCGACCCTACGCAACTTTCAGTAGATCGCCTTTTCACGTAATGCACTATAACGCACTTCATCTCTCCCTTCATAAGATGCAAACCCAGCTTTCTCCGCTGTCGACTGCTCATGAGCTTTGCCGTCTGAGACATACCTTCCACTTGCTTTACGGTGGGCTTCGGCGGATTATCCAGTTGCACCACCTTCGCTCGTAACATATCATTCGGTGGATCGACTCCAGCTCTTTTATTGCCAGACACATTGCCCGAGGCAAGTGGTTGCATGGCATGCACCAAGTACTTGTTTAGCACAGCTCCCGAGCGCTGGACCTTCTTCGACTTGCCCAATTGCGCATGCAACGAACAGTTCTTCAATCCAATTGACAGCACCTCTGTCGGCAGCTTCCCATACAAAGGATCCACTTGATGCTTCTTGGAGCTGGTCGCATTGCCAGGATTTTTCACATCTGTCGGTGCCTTCTTCTCCGCCGAGATGGGCGTAGTATTCTGTCCTCTGCGCTTCTTATTCTTACCACGTTTAGAATGCTGATACGCCTGTTGTGATGCCGCACTTGCAGCCTGCACAGTCGTGGATGCAGTATACTTGGACTCTTTCGGCTTTGGCTTCGACGCAAAGGCTGCATCTAACGACGCTAATAAGTCGGCTCGAGGTCGCTTTTTTCCATCCATTCTTTGTGTGTTAAGTGTATTTTAATTGACTTGTCCTTTGTATGGATACCAAATGGCAAGTGTATTGTTGTGAAGCCATCTTGTCACAGAAAAATTCATTCTAAACCTCCACCACTTGGTACTCAAGCGTACCTGCCTCTCCATTCTCCTACTTTATACTCGACAGCATGGACTGGACACTTGACTGCTGCAACGACAAGCAGTTCTTCTCCATCTTCCTCATTATCTGCTACGCAATCCTCATCTTTAAGCTGTACGTCACTGCGCCTCGACTCCTGATTCCTTGAATTGCTCGACTTAACCTACTGATATAGATGGAAACTGGCCATTCTTCACCCATTTAAGATCCTGTATGCTCTACCTTGGCGTCTCTACTCGTTGTGCTTTGTCTGATGGTACGATAGAACGGTCTTTCTCCATGAACTGAGTCACGCCACGGCTGCGTGGCTTACTGGTGGTAAGGTTAAGAGCATGGACGTCCAGCCGAATGAAGGTGGTGTGACGAGAACTGTCGGCGGTATCCAATGGATCATCCTTTCTGCTGTACGTCTTCTTCTTTCCCTTTTTTAGAAACCTATTTTATCGCTTTTGCTTAGGGGTACATCGGATCTGGCGTCTGGGGCATGGCTCTCCTCATTGCAAGGTACATAATATCCTCACATACATTATTAAAGATGACTCAATGCGTGATACAGTGGATATCAATTGGCCTCAGAGATTGCAGCCTTCGTCCTTATCTTCTTCCTGGTCATCTTTATCTTCTACGCTAAGAACAACTACTTCCGACTGCTGAACATTGGCTTCATTCTTCTCCTGGGCGGTCTCCTCGCTCTCGACTTTGCCACCGACGCCGACCCTTGTCAATACGCTACCTTATTCATCGGCGTCATGAGCTGCCTCTTCTCCGTCTACGACATCTGGGACGACCTCATCTCACGTCGTGTCAACCAGAGCGACGCGTCCGTATTCGCCAAGATGACACACACATCCAGTCGCTGCTGGGGCGTCATCTGGGGTATCTTTGCTCTCTGCACCCTCGTCGCAGCCGTCTACTTCAATCTGCTTGTCGCGCAGGACGAAGGACCAAAGATCAGCAGCCTCCGAGAAGCATCTCTTCGAACGCAAATCGTCATGGGCATCACTGCGTTGGTTCTTCTCCTCGCCATTCTACATTCTATCTTTGCTAGACGCTGTATGTACTCCTCCATGAAATAGACTAGATACTCTACTAACTTTTGATGATAGGGATGGTTGAGAAGATGCGTCCGAGATCTCGGTTCGTTAGCTTCGTCTAACGCTTTTCTATCCTTTGGGAGCACAAGGGCTGAAATAGATTTTGAATAGATAAAAGCATTCGACACAAGACCTGCAAGCGCACAAGATTGAAAAAGACTGTTTCGTTGTATGTAAACTCTTGCATTCGTTACGGCATGATGCCGTTCGTCATGCGTTGATAGTAATCATACAGCCACGTGTTCTGGTTCCCATTGCTCCATCGAATGAGGCTCACGACATACCCGACCGTCTTCTCTCGCGACCGACCGACTTGGAAGCGAGACCGTAGTTGACTCACGACGTACGAAATATTCTTCCCAGCGAAGCACGGATATGGCGACTGCTTCGCCATCACTTCGACAAGATCGCAGATCTCGTCGCAGTGCTTTTGGCACGCCAAGAACCCTCGCGTACACAAGTTCACGTACTCTTGGAACCCCTCCGAGTCCTGTCCACCCATGGTCTCCACCATCTCTGTCGTCAGTTTGAACGGAGCAGACTCGAACGTCACCGTTCGTCCAGGCGCAATGCCCAGAATGAACCCATAGTCAATGTGGATAATGTGTCCTTCATTATCCAGCATCAAGTTCCCGTTGTGTCGATCCTTGATCTGCAAGAGGTAGCACACGAGCGAGTACCCTGCCATACTCTGTATAAAGTTCTTCTTCGCGTCCTCAAACCTCGGTGATCCAGGAGGTCCATACACTCGTTCAAAGTGATGACGTAGTGATACGTACCCATCTCGCTTCTTCAGTCCATCTAACGACATGGCGTCCACTAGTGTTTCAATCAAGCCTGTTGATGCACTTGTCGAGATGATACGATAGAAACGCAGCCATAGAGGTAGTCTTGCTTTTGCAAAGATCTGCATGAACTTTTGGACGAGTTGGAGGGTAAAGACTTCTTGTCGTAAGTCATCATTACTCTTGCCCATCATCGAGACGATGTCCCATCCGACGACATGACCGTAAGGCGATGACTGCTTCAGTCGCTCGCGCTTTGCCTGCCAACTCTCACCAAATGCATTCGCAAGATCTTCTCGCCGAATACGATCTCGGTCCTGCGCTTCTTCCGTCAACTCGCCATTCGAAATGTTCAAGTCCATCTCCATACGTCTTGCCAATGACGACGGAGCTTCGTCATACATGTCTCCTTCATTCTCATCCGCTTCATCCTTACTGCCGACACTCGGAGGCGCACTTCCTCTTCGTTTGGTCTCTTCTTCCTGGAAAGCATCCGCACTTTCATCTCGAATCATCTGCTCCACATCATCCTCTTCCTCCCTTAGAGGTGCAGCAGATTCTGGAGAGATGCCAGCTCCTAGCTCCTCTTCCTTACTCTCGACACCACCTCGAATGACTTCAAAGATGAGCATGATAGGCACTCTACTCTTAGTCGAGAACGCTGCTCCTTCCTGCGATGGGATACGTACGATCTGTTCAAACGGATCTGTAGCTTTTACCAATGGGACATACGCCATAGGAGGCAAAGAAAGTTTGTCTAGATAGGACGGAAGGAGTTTCTTCCGATCGCTAACTACAGGCAAGAAGCGTAGTTGCTCTGCAATCTCCGTAATCTGTTCGACAAAGCCACATTCATCCGCAAAGTGCTGTGCCAAGACACCTTTCTCCGCTTCACTCATGCGCCTCGTAGATGTACTAAAGATACGCGTCGGCTCTTGCTTCTCCACACTCTCTTCCTCTTCATCTTTACTATTTAAGACGTCCGAGCCGTCTCTTGGCGCGAGTAGATGCTGTTGGAACTTGGAAAACGCTCGATAACGCTGTTGATTCGTCTTGTTCAGATCACGAGACGAGGACAGTTTATCCGGCGATCGCTCTTCACGAACTTTCGACTGCACTCGATACTCCTCGATTTCTTGTGACATGCGTTCAATACGTCCAATCTGCTCTTCCGTCGGCAACGGAAGTCGACTACGAGGTGACCTCGTCTCCGAGTCTCGCTGCAACAGTTCTCGTCGGTCGCCACCCACTACTTGCGACTCCATCTCTAGCATCAACCTAATGACACGAGCGTACTTGTCCTGCATGTTCTTCGGAGCGTATGGCTCCATCGAGTCTTCCAATGCACCTTGTAGTTGCCACTTTAACAGCAGTGCTAGATGGATCGATCGCGAACAGATCGAAAGGATGAGTTCATCTAGCCAAAAGATCTTTTCAAAATCAAACGTTGGTGTCGTCAAGTATGCATGGACGATCTGAGGCCAGTAGAGTTCGACTTCATTAATCCGCGAGTATGAGAAATGCAGCAGCTTTTCCACCACAGGCTTAAACAGCAACGGATCGCTTTCCAAATGTCGATGCAAGAGGATCACAGCACGATAAACACCAAAGGATTTCGACCGGAACTCTCGATGTAACGCTAATATCTTTATATCCAACGGCACTTCCGGTTCGTCCACACTGTTGTGGTCCTGCAACTGTCGATCTTTGCGTAAGATCGTCTCACACTCGTCTGCTGTGATCGCGCCTTCTGTGAGCATCGTAATCGCGATCTCTGCTGCCGGTGTATGTCTCGTGGGTTTAATCAGATCTACTGGTGTGTCTGGATTTAAAGGTCGAGGGTAGATGCAGATACCAGCTCGTAGCCTCTCGACAATTGCCTTGAGATAATTCACCAACGTCTGAGCGTCGTAGCATCGATCACACACTTTTTTCGCATAGTACATGGACCGCTGAGGTAATGGTACCTTGTGAGTCGTGAATGCAGCACAAAATAGACCGTCGCAACTGTTGCAACGGTAGAGGACAGTAGAAGGAGCTTGTGGAGCAGCTTGTGCAGTCGTGGATGCTGGTCCAGGGCTTGCCATGGGAGGATACACCGTTTCCTGTGGATCAAGTCCCACGGTGCAATTCGGGCATTTACACGTTTCATCCGCTTCTCCGACGGTCGTGTACTCAGTGACAGGAGACGGAGACATGGCCTCAATGGTTAGAGAGTGGTCGGAATTGGCACCAAGAGCGTCTAATCGTGGCATGGTCGTTTCAATCGCTGTCTGCATCGCTCGCAACCACTTTTCTTTGTCCACGGCCGTGTCGCCATAACAATAAAAGACTTTATTCTGTGCAGTAGCAAAGAGAAACCCGTTCTGGTAAATGTGCGTATTCGCTCGTCCGTCCCATTCCTGTACGCCGATGACATCGACTTCTCCTCGTAGTCGCATCATGTGATACGCGTCATCTTGTGTACTAGTTCCAAGATATTTTCATTATTTGCTTTGGATAGTGTCAATGATACTTGAAATACCTGTAGTAGTAGAAGCCAGTGCCGATGAGAAAGCAGTATCGACGCACCATCGGCGGTGGTGCCGTCGGACTTGTCCGTAGCGTCAAATACCCTTCACACGAAGCTCGTGGAGCCATCTCTCGATCTTTCAAGGCTCTTATTGATAAAACGACTGTCTTTTGTCACAAAACGAATTCGTCTTCGTCTGCAAATCTACCTTTTGCCTTCTAGAGTAATCAATAGTTTCTCGTAGATAAAACACCAAGACGTATAGTCGACGTACTCGTCTTACTCGGTCAGTGCCTGAAGGGGATGTTTGGAATGGCGCCCTCTTCTATTCCACAGTCAATTTTCCAGGACAACCAGCAAAAGCACCTACTAAAGTGATACGTTCATGCTAATTCGTTCTGAAATGCCACATCTGATTCCACGACCAAATTGGTGGCGCTGACATCCAAACGGTCGTCCGAGTACTTGGACAAGGTATGGGCAAGAGTAAGAAGAGTGCAGGCGCGCCATTGAAGGCTTCGATGCCAACTAGTGCATCTAAGAAGACGCAGAAGCAGAAGCAAACGCCAAAGGATGTGCAAGAGAAGATCAAGACCATTGAAAACAGTGATACGGAGAGTAGTGACCACGACAGTGAGGAGGAAGACGACGAAGACGATGAAGATGAGGATGAATTTGAGCAACAGGACTCTTCTGATGATGAGTTAGAAGAAGAGGATGAGCAAGAGATGACGGAAGCGGAGCAAAAGACTCGCAAGTTCACTGTCGACCGTGAAAAACAGATTAAGCAGATGCGAGAGGATGGTTCGTTGCAAAAGGCATCTGCATTGCACGTCGATGACTTGTCTTCCGACGATGAAGAAGACCGGAACACGATTGGCAACGTCCCACTTCGATGGTATGACGACTATGACCACATCGGGTATGACCGAGAGGGCAAGAAGATTATGAAGAGCAACTCTGGCGACGGTATCGACAATGCCATTGCTGCCAAGGACGACCCGAACTACGACCGAACGGTCTACGACGCTTACAATGACCGGAACATCGTTCTGTCCGACCGTGACTTGGAGATCCTACGTCGTATCCAAGCCGGTGCGTTTGCACATCCCGAGTTCGAAGCCGAACCAGACGCTGTGGACACCACATCGTCTGATAAACTTGTCCATGGTCTGGGTAATCCGATTGAACCAAAGGCTCGCTTCATCCCATCCAAATGGGAACGCATGAAGATCTTGCAGATCGCTCAAGGTCTTCGTGAAGGCCGTATCAAGTACGGTGATGAGGCGCATGGAGGTGAAGCGAAGAAGAAGCCGGACAACTACCAACTCTGGTTCGATGACGACCAAGCTGCTGTCCGCAAGGGTCCAGCCCACATTCCTCCGCCCAAGATGCCACTACCTGGTCACATCGAGTCGTACAACCCGCCGGAAGAGTTTTTGTTTACGGAAGAAGAGAAGAAAGCGTGGGAAGAGATGGATCCAGAGGACCGAGAGACGAACTTTATTCCACAAAAGTTCGAGTCACTACGTGCTGTGTCTGGATACAAGGAATTTGTTCGTGAACGCTTTGAACGTTGTCTCGATCTGTACCTCGCTCCTCGTGTGAACAAGAGGCGATTGAATATCGATCCAGAGTCGCTCGTGCCACAACTGCCGAAGCCTCGAGACTTGCGTCCATTCCCCAATACGCTCGAACTCTTGTTCACTGGCCACACGGGTCGCGTCCGCAGCGTCGACTTTGATCCGACAGGACAGTATATTGCATCCGGATCAGACGACGGCACGGTCCGCATCTGGGAGACCGAGACTGCTCGTTGCCTGCAAGTCTACCGCGTCTCGGATGTCGTCGTGAAGGTCAAGTGGAATCCGAATAGAGACCACGTGGCTCTGGCAGTGGCTGCTGGGAAGAAGGTGCTGGTTATTGCGACTGGCACCGGTAGTGCGGATCAACAGGAGCTTACGAATGCCTTGCTAGGAGAAGCCTCTGAACCGATTGCGATGCACTTGAACGAATCGAACGATATTCAGGAAGCTCCGGAAGTAGAGATTGAAGAAGATGAAGAAGAGATTGCAGAAGCTGATAAGAGGAAGCGTGCGCCTGTGACGTGGAAGTTCTACACCGGCACGACGCTGGATAAGCATGCGGAAGCGAGGCACTGGATGGGCGGTAAGGTCGGCTCTGGTGTTCGTGTCGTGCTTCATCACTCGAGCGAAGTGAAGGACTTTAGCTGGCATCACAAGGGAGATTACATTGCAACAGTCGTGCCTAGCGCTCAGACGTCTGCCGTTCTCATCCACCAATTGTCGAAACGGAAGACGCAGAATCCGTTCAAGAAGAATGTTGGACAGGTGCAAGCAGTCGCTTTCCACCCGTCCAAGCCGTTCTTCTTCCACGCGACTCAGCGCCATGTGCGCATCTACAACCTCGTCAAGCAGTCACTCGTACGTCTTCTGTTGATAAAATTAGTGATAGAGGTTCTCATAAGTGTATCGTGTAGGTGAAAAAGCTGACGTCTGGTGTCAAGTGGATCTCGAGCATGGCTGTCCATCCGAATGGTGACCATCTCCTCGTCGGTAGTTACGACCGGTGCGTTCCTTTATACTTGTTATGTGGATGCAAGTGACTGATGGAAGTGTAGACGGTTATGCTGGTTCGACCTGGACTTGGCCTCGACGCCGTACAAGACGTTAAAGTACCACGAACGGGCTCTTCGATCGGTCAACTTTCATACCAAGTACCCTCTCATGTCATCTGCTTCCGACGATGGCACCATCCACGTCTTCCACTCCATGGTCTACTCGTACGTACTCTATTGATCTAGTCAAAACGCATATCTTACCATATCGTCGTGTAGGGACTTGATGAAAAACCCACTGATCGTGCCACTCAAGATCCTTCGAGGACATGAAGTCACTGGTGGTCTCGGTGTCATGTCCACATCCTTCCATCCTCACTTGGTACGTCCCTACGACTATTTTAATCAGCTATTAATACTAATGTCTACGACTAGCCATGGATCCTATCTGGTGGTGCCGACGGCCACTTGCGCCTCTTCCAAAACATTCATTAGCGATAGAAAACACACGTTGGAATACAATCATCTTTCATTCTTTCTCGTACGTTGGAAACTAGAAAAAAGCAATCGAAACTAATACGCAGCCGACTTCTTACGGCTAAATCGGTTCAAAAATCCAGATTTCTTCGTCGGAGACGGATTCGTCTGCGGTGGAGGTGGGTAGGAAGGTCTCTGATTCGCGTTGTACTCCATCGGAGGTGGTGCTTGCTGCTGACCATACGCCCCCCACCGTCGAGGGAACTGCTCTTCAGACTGCATTGGTTGCTGCTGCGGCATTTGCATGCCTTGCTGGTGCGGGTAGCTCTGCTGCTGGGACGCAAAGCCTTGCTGTTGTGGGGGATAGCCATGCTGCTGGGGCGCAAAGCCTTGTTGCTGCGGCGGCATAAATCCTTGCTGCGGCTGCATGGGCGCTTGCTGTTTGGGCGGATATGCTCCTGCCATTGGCGGTTGTGGGTAGTTGTTCGGTTGGTTCTCCGATCCGGCCGAGCCGCGGCGAGACGTCCGATTTGGGTGCTTCTGGTCGTACAAGGTCGAGCTCATGGGCTCTCCATCGCCGTCTAGGAGACTCGCACCGTCCATGCGCTGCTCGAGCGCCGTTTCGCCGCTCAAGGTGAATTTGTTGTTCTTGTTTTTACGTAAGAAGCCCATGCTTTCGTCTTAACCAGCCCAATTGAGTTGTGCGACACCTCCAGGGGCGTAGGCGGCCTCCAAATTCAAATTAAAGCATCTGATACTTTCGTAAGCAAAGCGGGAGGGAGCGCCAGTGTTGCGAACGGTACATTGTCGTTCGATTGTAGATTCAAGCGAAGACTCCAGCTGGACGAACGTGGATAGAGGGGAAGCGACTTGAAAATTAAAAGCAATGACGGAAGGGCGGGTGGAAAGGATAGTCGATTTGATTTGTATAGACATATTAAGACCACGTGATGGCCTGGTCTAAAAAGTCTCGGACGTTGGTTTCAATCCGTACCGCGTTTTGAAGATACTCATCATAATTCATGTGCCATGGATCCGGCACGTCTCGTGGTAAGGAGCACAGCACGCCGTCTCGCTGATGAAGCTCTGGAAACATCTCACCTACTTTATCCATCAAGCCTGTCGAGACGCAGACGACAAAATTAGCCTGGGCAACCATCTCCGAAGTGAGCAGTCGGGACCGATGATGGGACAGATCGAGATCATATTGTCGCATCACGCTGATGGCATGCAGTGATGCTTGCGACCCCGGCTTTTCGAAGGCGTCTGTGATCCTACATCCAACCTACATTACCAAGCATTTCATCTAGATTTAATAGGATGCATGAGCTTACGCTGCAGATCGGACGCGGATGCCTTTGGCTTCCTGCTGGTCGCGATCAAGATCCAGTTTTAGGCGAAAGTAATCGACTGCAAAGAGCTCTGCGACTGGAGATCGACAGGTATTACTCGTGCACACGAACAAGAGTTCCATCACGTCTTGACTGTTATCCGCTTGAGGCGTTGCAACCTGGCCGGACCCTGTTCACGAGACTGGCGAGCTGCTTGCGTTCTGGTTTGCAAGTCGTCTCATAATCATGTCGCCAGTTGCACCAGCTGCCGCATGGTCCACTATTTTATGTTTACTCCAATCGCTCACTTGAAGCTCAAGACGGATAAAAAAACGGAGCAAGAGGTTTTGGATTTTGATTTAAGCATGGAAGTCGCGTACGACATGGGCGTTCGGAAACGGACCGTCAAAGTCGTACGTGTGCTGCTTCTTTGTTGACGCTAGCAGCAACGAATAGTCCAGGTCTGGATACGCGTATGCGTTGGCGGCATACGATTGCGGGTGCCAATCGACGTCAAAGCTATTGACGAAAAAGCCTTGGAACTGCATGATCCACGCACGCACTGCTTTGTAGGGAATAAAGTAGAAGCCGCAACGATCTGAGTCATTCTCCCGAATCTCATCCGCCACCGGTCTAGAAACTTGAACATGAGCATCACGCATCCTTATTATCAGACGAAAGAGTGGTCGTACCGTAAAGTCCGCGCGAGATCGAGTTCCAGCATCGGCTCCAAGCACTTTTCTCTCGCGATGTGTAAAGAAGAAGAGTATTCCCAGACACACATGACGGTCATGTGGTCACCCCAGTCCGTCGTATTCTGAACAAAGTACTTGAAATCGCCGTCGGTACGGCATTTTTCCGGATCATGACACTCCAACTGTAGTGGTTGAACATTCACGTTGGCGAACATGATCGTTTCATCCGATAGACAGTCCTCCACCCGATCGTCATAGTCCACCGTCTCATTTGGTCGCTTGCCAACATTGCCACAGTGATACCAGTTGAAAGGACTAGAAGCAAAGTGAGCACGACAGAAGCATTTAAATCATTTGTATACGTACTTGTGGCTATTTGGGCAGATCGTCCGTTCTTCCCAGTCGGACAGATCTTGCATCCAATAGTCCAAGGTGTGACTTCCCTGAGTTGGTCCGTCCGCCCACGAGTTCTTGACGATTAAACCACCTGTAAAGCCTTCGCGTGTTTGGAAAGCGTCATTGTATCCGACCAATAACTATGCACAAGTGTCAGCTTCTTATGAGGCATAAACAAGTAGAGTACATACCATGGCGTGGCCGCCTTCAATCGACATGCCATAATGACTAAACCACTCGCCTTCCATATTACGGTTGCGTCCACCTGTAAGAGGGACGCAACAAGTAGTCATAGCCAGATCCGGTGGACATAGCGTACAAGACTCCGGCTGACATGACGGGTGGGCTGCAAACTCATTGATGCACGGATAGTAGTGTGTGGTCATGGCCACAGGAGTAGACAGAGGCATCGCCTGACCCTTTCGGAACAAGTGTTCACGTGCAGACATATCGTCATACCTCGTTTCCATGCTGTTCACTCGGAAGTGAAGAGGATTGGTTTCTCGATGTGTCTCCATGCCAGGGCATAGCGTATCATTTCCATCGTTTTCGTAATACTTACAGACAGCCGTGGGGAAAACAGACTCTTCCAGCCCATGACGAAGGTAGTACAGTTCAGGCACTTCTCCTCCTTCTGTCGAGTTGTCCCACATGTAGTCTCCAGCCACTCGACAGTCCTTTTGTTGTGGCGAGTCCGGCGGACCAGAACACAATTTCAATACTTCCACGCCATAAGCCTATAAAATCCATGAAAAGGAGTTTAGATAGTACATTGTGTGGTGCATACCTGTTCGGAGAAGGAGACGTATTCGTCTTCTTCCAGCCAGCCTCGAGCAATGCCATGAGCTCGGTAGGACTGCTCGAGGAAGCCGATGGTAGCAAAGTCCCAGCATGTTCCTCGGTGGGCTTGGTCTTGTCGAGGTGTCACGTGCTTGACGGCATATTTAGACGGTAGCATGGCCATGGGTAACAAATCCTCCTGATGCGGATGATGTTTATGGTGTCGGACGTGATGATTATTCAAAGCATTAGGCACCTCAGGCTCGTGAGTGTTGTCTAGCGAACGAGACAATTGAACTTCCATGTGACTTAGGGTCTGATACATGGAGAGGCATGACGAAAGTAGTGCAAGGAGGACGATTGTGACGCCAAAGTAGAAGATAGAGGGACTGAGGCGACGGCGTGTATTGCTCTGGGGTCGAGGCGACGCGATTTCCGGGTTCGAGTCATACCGCAAGAGAGGGCTCGAGTCACGAAAGTTCTCTCCCATTGTCTAGTTGGATACGAAATCGCGTTGTGTGGATAAGGAGGTAGATCGTGGAATGCAAATGAGATGAGCAGCATACGATTTGCGCTTTCTGATAATCCTGAGATGATACACTAGTTTTTAATTGGCAGAAATTCAAATAGAAGTCTTTTGGTTGGTAGAAAGTGATATCGTTTTACGATCTTCTAGCGGTGGAACCATAGAGAGCTTTCTGCTCTGCCTTTCCTCTGTTGTGCACAATACGGTCTATTCTATAGACTTTAAGCATGTATGCATACATTTCAAAAGCACCTCTAGAATGCGAATGGACGCTATTGAGTTTGTTGAGACAAGGAGCACGTAGAGAATCCTTCATTTCAGGATTCCTGCGTACATCGTTTCAAAGCATGGCTACATTACGCGCACTCTTCCGAATTTTGTCATGTTCGCATAAGATAGTGCCGTACATAGCAGTGCTTTGTCCAAGCCAGGTCTGATAGAAGTCGATGCGATCAGCATGTACTGACTTGAGTAGATGTTGGAATCCAGATTCGTGTCGTGGATCGCAAACTCGATGCGATGTCACAATTCTGGCGCAAGATATGCGGAATGAATTTATAACCGCATCAGCTTTTGTATGACTGTATTCATGACAAGCATATTTGCAAGAGATGGGAATAGCACGACCAGTTTCTTGGCTGCACTAATAGTCATATACTAACAGCTTGCGATACTTTAGATTGCTTTTCAAACTCTCTTTATGACAATGGGATGGAAGACGATATGGGTGCTGATGTAGTGAAGATAGGTGCGATTCCTGAGACTTGAATAGCGCGATTGTAAGGTAGAAGAAGTAGCGGTGGTCAAAGCTGCCAAGACATTTGGCCTTAACAGATAAACACTCTAAATGGGAGAACGAATGATTGTCACTTGCCAGTAGGGTCGAAGTTGCAGATGTATATACTTAGCTACCAATATCTAGGGCGCTTGCTAAAATCTAAATGTAATCACTCTGGCAATTACTGCATATACTTGAGATTGAATTAAGTCATACCTGGAAGTGACTCACAAATATACACACGCATTAGCAGATCAAGCGGGTAAAATGCAATATGAACGATGCAACAATACGAGCGCGAATCTTTGTAATGTGATTTCCTTTAAAGTGCCGGATAGGCATGCTTGAAAATGTGACCTTGGATACTTTCCCCAAGTTACCGGCTACACCAGCTGTTTCAGACGATGGAGCTATCTTTTCGCCTGTATGCACTTTTCCATCACACAATTCGCCTTCGATGGCAAGTATGGCGATGGTGGTCGGGCGAATGCGTCATGTATAGTTCTCAGCAGCCGATCATAGGCATGCTTCTCTTCAAAGTATTCTACTTCATCGTACCCAATACTGCCCTTGGAACCAGTTGAAAAGCTTAATGCCCGTCAACGTCGTAATTATCTTCTCGTATGTGCCATGCAGGAATTCTACCAGCGCAAATTCCATTTTGCTGTTCAACACTCGTTCGTCATTCCAAGCACATCATTCTCAGAAGTATCCAAAGGCAAAACAGAAAATGAAAATGATTAACTATATCAACCTTGGCCGGAGGAATTGAGAGGCTTGAAACTCGGCGCTTGTATATATAACACCATGAACCATTTTTCTGGCCCCAGCCTCGACCGTTTCGTCATCCGAAAGCTTGCCAAGATCGGGTTCCCACTTGCTAACTGGAAAGACTACTACTTTGAAATGGTGGAGCTGGCAGCACTGAAAACCTATCGTACTCTATACGGAGACTGCCTCGTTCCGCAGTCGTTCACCGTGCCATACCGAGACCCAGCATGGCCTCATCCGAGTTGGGGCCTCAAACTCGGCAGTCGTGTTAGTGACATTCGATGCAATGAAAAATGTCGAAAACGCATGTCAGTCGGTTGAATGAAATTGGGTTTACATGGAACTTAAGGGAGATTACTTGGAAGAAGCTCGTGATGCCAGGTCTTTATCTTTATAAGAAAGTATACGGGCACGCAAAAATCCCTGGGATGTTCAAAGTCCCTCGTGAAGAGCCATGGCCAAAGTACATGTACGACTTTAAGCTCGGGATAGCATGGAAAAATGTCCGATGCCGAGGGGACTACGAGTAATTCCTCCAACAAGATATTAAGGAGTTGAACGACCTTGGATTTAGCTTTAATCCTCGGCAC
>JAADVB010000137.1:0-50145 GCA_023334545.1 Salisapilia sapeloensis | reverse complement strand
TGTCGAAGCTGAGCCACCGTCGTCGCCAGCTCTTTCTGGAAAGCACTCGAACTCGGTGGCAAGGACGCATTGACAAGGTTGACGGAGCGACGAAAGAGCTCATCAAAGCTTACGCGGTTGGCTTCTGAGCTCATAGTGTCCTATGAAGGTGGTGGAGCACTGGCAGCAGCTTGATCGTCTTCGGTTGGCGTTTAGTGTGCTCTAAATGACCACATGCGCTTATAGAGAGGGTTGACAGACCGCCAAAGGACCAGTACTCCGATCTACTTTATCGTTCGAGCATTCCAAGGCAGGCACATACAATGCATGTACATATAGCATAAGAAGACTGAAGACAAAGAGATCTACAGCAAAAGGGATGGGTCTATAAGGTTGCTAGGCAGTGTTCAGAGAATGAAATATATGAAAAGACAGGGGTGGATAGAGCTTTGGGCGGACAAAGACAGAATACGTTTCCATGTAAGAGACGGAACGTAAACAAGAGTACCGGTTCAATTCGTATATTTCGCTGTAGCCTTGATGGTACTGCGTCGAATTTAAATCGATAAAGTACGGTGGTCCAGCTGAGAATGCGGATTCCTTAGATCCACCTTATTCCTCCTTCTTACCAGTGCCCGTGGACATGTTAACTTCACCGCGGAGAGAGCCAGCAACTCCAAGGCCGAAGACGGTCCAGAGCGCGTAGTAGACGCTACGGTCGGAGCTCTTCTTGACGTAGGTGGGGTCCGGTCGGGAGAGGAAAATCTCCTGGTTCTCCTTCACATGGCTAGGCTTGTTCACGAGGAAGGAGATGCCGCGGCGGCCGCTCTTGTTCGAGATCTGCTGAGAAACTTTACGGGCGAACATGGTACTCTTGCGATGTTATTTGTGGTCTGGATGAGCGATTGTAGCTGCGCGATATGTTCACTTGGACTTTGTATACGCGTCATAAATATGGACCACTAGCAAAAGAAAAGAAATTATTTTATCTTTTTCGTATACGACGAGAGGTATAAGTACATAAGGTCACAAATGACCCTACCAGAACTGGTCCTAGCTATTTATCGTCATGCTGATATGGCAATCCTCTTTTATTCTCATCAACTTTAGATGAACTGTCAAGATAGCCTCTAGTGTCAAACGTATCTTATAATATCACTTTTCATTCTACAATCGTGTAATCGAAGAAAGACAGGCCAGGACGGTTATCGACAGCTCGCACAAACCTGTGGAAGATGGATTTAATCAGCCACACAGTACTATAACGTACTCGATTATGCTGTCTTTGTGCATTCGATCGCGTTACTCGTACTAAGTATAACTTTATGAGCAGCGATTTACGTTGGTGAACATCTTAGAGTCTAGAGATACTGCCTTCAAACTGAAAGGCAAACGCAGCTATGATAAATTGACGAATGCTCTTTGTCAATACTGTATATTCTCGTTAAGCTTCTTTATCCTCATCGTACTCCATTTCCTTGTCATGACAGCAAGGACACTGCCCAAGTCTCAGATATGCCATTTCAAAGTCCTCTTCATGGAAAAATCGTCGACAGTGGCGAGAATAGTGTATACGGATTTCCGGGATGACGTTTTTGTAGTATTTGTTCCGAATGGCCGATCCTGGATATTTCACCACAAACACCTCGGTCGGATGAAGCGCTTCCAGTGTGAGGGCATCGAGCTGAAGGACCTTGTACTCTGGTACGAAAGAGCGATGACCAGTGCTGGCACCGTAATGCGCTTGCTTGTTCAATGCAATATCAAAGAGTTCGCGTCCACTTTTAGGTCTACTCTCTTGCCGATCGTCAGATTCCTTTCCGTCATCGTCATCATCACCTAGTCGAAGTGTCTGCGTCCCACCCTCGTCACTCTCTCTCCATCCTTTACCACCGTATCCTTCACTAGAGGAATTAGTATTTGGATGCACTGCGAGCATTTTTTCAGCTTCTACATCCGAAATGCCTTCTGCAGGCTGAAACTCGACAAGCGGAAGGTTTTCGAATGAGATAAAGGATCGTATGAACGGATGCCCGGACGTTACGCTCACATCACCAGTGGCATTCGGATTCAATAGCGGATTAACAGCAGAGGAGCGATAGTCGACCGGTAGTAGCTCCTCTTTATCAGAATAGGGCTTCGACTGTAGTGTTATTGCCATCAGCTCTACCTGCTTGCTCCATTCTGGCTTTATTTTCATCTGAAGTAGTTTGTCAAAAGCTTGTCGGGCAAGTTTAAACGATTCGAGCTGAATGGCGTGGTGACCTAGCGTAAAGTAGACACTGGCCAGCGAGATACCCGGTGGTGACTTGTAACTCATCTGCGCTATCTGGTTCACAAGGAAGCGAGCAGTGTGGAACAGAGGCTCTGGAAGTAACGTTGTGAACGGCTCATCCGTGTAAGAGTAGATGAGCGCATAAGCATAGTATAGCTCTGACATGCGCTCGCTTTCAAACGCCTCCTCCAGTTGGAAGCGCTGTGTTTCCGCATCATCTTTATTGTCACTATCTTCAGTCTTCGTGCAAGTACTCAGGAGCTGGTTGCAGCGCTGCAAGTGGTAGTAGGATGCATCTTGGAAACGATGCTCGATCACAGCGCTCTGGATCATCTTCTTCAGCAGCTCTGCACAATGGTCCGGCCTCCTCGCCGATGCATATGCCTCCAGGGCTTCTTCGAATCTGTCTTGCCCAGCTAACCATTCCGCATACGGCAGATACACCTCTTCCACGTTAGTGACTTCATTCCGGTGCGATTGAGCAACACGGACAGCGGCTTCCCACTCCTCAAGACGCAAGTGCATTCGAACAAGAGCTTCAAAGTCACCAACTTTGAGGAACACGTCTCGAGCTTGTACGAACTTGTCTGCTTCCGTAAAGTACTTGCCACACAATGACAATAAAGCACGTTCCGAGCTGTCTGTCTTACTTACAAGATCTGCCAGGTCATCAAACCAACCTCTTTCCCCCATAATTTCGACGGCACGAAGCGTATTTCCACTTGCAATGTGCATCTCAGCAGCTGCTCGCCAGTCCTGCACTTCTTCAGCACGCTTTGCCTGGTCCTTTACGAGTTGCTGGATGTCTATCTTTTGCGTCTGTGCAGCAAACTTCTTCGCTTCCTCCCACATACGTAGGTCTGCGAACATTTGAATTGCTTTCTGAGGTTCGTTGCAATCCGCAAACAGTTTGGCAGCGAGTTGAAAACGACCCTGGAACGCTAGTACCTCCGCCTGGGTCATTCGACGAGAGAGTTTATTTTGCTCACCGCTGTCTTTCGAAGCAATCAAAAGCTGCTTGTGAGATTGCTGTAGACTTGATGCAATTTCAATGCTGCGAACGTCTCGAACACGAGCAAAAGCGCGATGGGCAGTGTCAAAGTCTAAATGCTTGAGCGCCTCCCATGCAAGAAGTTTCCAATCTGCTTGTGTCACGCCTAAACAAGAGACGCGATACGCCTGACCAAAGTCTTTCTGATCAATGTACCGATACAACGGCGCAGATTGAGGTACATCGATCGTCTGCACTGTTTGCGAGTGCAGGCAGAAGACTTTGGAGCCTGTGAAACCAACGACAAAGCCTTGCATCCTTTGTGAATGCACTGGAAACAGACCAGTCTTCACCTTTAAAAATCCATTTCCAGCAAAGCACAGCATATCTTCAAACTCGGTGTTCCAAGCCACGCTGTTCGCTCCTAGCTCTTCATACAGCAATGCTTTCGTCGCGACGTTATAGACACTACATTTTTGAGTATCGTCCACAACTGCGAGCTTCTCTCTATTAGCGCTAATATCGAGGCAAAGGATGGGACTGCTGAGTTGAAGCAAAAGCACTGGGAATGGATTGTTGATGAAGATTTGCCAGACAGAACCATCTTTGAGACCGACAAGAAGTCCCTCCTGTCCACGAGCACCTCCCGTGACTTTAATGTACCGAATCAATGCGTTCAAGATCCACTCACGCTCCATTTTACCCGTAAAGTCATATTGTTGCAGCTTTTGCTTTTGGCACAGGATAAAGTGACAGCTTGTGACAACGAGCAAGTTACATGGGAGTTTCTTTTGAATACGCTCTTTCGTTCGGTATCGCATATCGTAGCTCTGGTCACCGGTAAGCTCGTAGATAAGGATACGGTCGGACACTTGGACAGCAAGTCGATCTCGATAAACACTTAGTTTTTTAACGTAGTCTCGTGTCTTGATACGGACCTTTTGCTCCGTCATAAGATGCTGGACGATGACGTCTGTCAAGTTTTCTCGGTACGTGTATCGTTCTTGGTAGATGCCGTGCACGGTACCAAATACGAGACAGTAGACACTAATGGAACTGTCTTCACATCCGACGGCCACAAAGTTAGTTTTCGGCCGAGCAGCAATCGTCCAAATCCAATTATCTAGTTCACAGATGACGGAAAGCTGGATGCCATCTCGCGAGTACAGTGCAGCCTTGCGATTAGAACCAGTGACAAGCAGATACTTTCCTTTGCTGTAGTGCTGGATGCAGGTTGGATTGAACGCCAGTTTACGCGGTTTCCCGACCATGGCTCCATTCGAGCCATACATTGACAGGGTTTTATCCCAGCTACCGATCGTCAAGACGTCCGCATTCTCATTTGCAGACAGACTCCAGCTTAAGGCCCACACAGGCCCACCTCTCTCGAGTAGCTGCTTTTCATTTCCCTGTCGGTCTCGAATCGTGACTTGGCCGTCCAAAAGACCAAGAGCGATAAGCTGACCATCGTTTGTCCAGCTTGCTGTTAGAATCTTGGATGTGACTTTATGCTTTGCAACGGACTTTTGTTCAGGAGCCCACAATCCGAAATCCGTAGCCGTACAGCTTGCCAGACACTGTGTAGCTGGATTATACACCAGCTTTTGGATACTGTCGTTGTGCGTGTACTTAAGGATACCTTCGGCCTTGTCAGTCCAAATGATGACGATGTTATCCGCTCCACCAGACGCAAACCGTTTACCGTCATGTTGATAGCTGACGGTATACACAATCCCTTTGTGCCCTTTCAAGGAATGCAGTAAAGTACCATCTACCGCGTCGTATACAAGCACCCTTGTGCCAACAGCAACCACAAGTTGACTTCCGTCCGGACTAAATGTCAAGTCCTGCACAACGTACGTCTCCCCATTATGCTCGGGAATTCGGTCGGACCAGGACAAGACACTTCTCATTGTTAGTCGATCGTACTAGGCTGACCCGAAGGAATCCTGCTGAACAATCACAACCGGAGAGAACCGCTAAAGACGAATAAAGCTTTATGCGTCGGATGAATGAACAAACTCGCGACCACTGGTAGAGGACACGCAGAATGAAACGCCAATGTACCTTTACATCATTTTATCTTCGTATAATAATCGATATTGAATCAATTGGCTGCAAATGAAGAAACCATCTATGAACGCAGGTGGATGGGACATCTACATCATCTGTGTCATACTGCACGCTACGCTAGTTCAATCGAGATGTCACTATCGAGAGGCTCATTTGAGATGTCACTAACGAGAGGCCACCGATTTTCATTCCGACGACGACGAGGGTGTACAGAGGCCAAGAGTGCTGATAGAGTGTCACGTCGAAAGCGTCAATGGTTGCAACTGGGCAAAACACTCATCCACTGCAAATCCCACCGTCCTATTCCGAAGACGGAGACACCTGTCTCTAATTGACTAATTCATATTAATTCTGATTAATTTCCCTCTAAAATGTATAGTGGTACTCTACTTTTATTTCCCTATCTGTGTCACTCACATGTCGTCGTCGGATTCCTTTCCGATCATCGACTCGCTCCCAACCACTTCATTCATCATCTCGCCTTCTACCCCTCAAGTCCAAGTTTCCATTCGTCCATTCGACAATCACTATGATCAAGACCGTCTTTATCGCTGCTCTTTTTGCTACTGCCTACGCTCAAGAGTGCACGGAAGAGCAAAAAGACGCGCTTAAAAAAGCCGTAGAGGATGCGGAATCCGTCACTTCGTGTTTTAACGACGGCAGCTCTTCAGTCGAAAGCGTTAATGACCTTCTTGAGAACGCTGGCGAGCTTTTGGAATCGTTCTGCTCATCTGAAGAATGCACGGATATTGTCCATGATGTGCTTGATGCTGCACCCGAAAACTGTACTATTGAAGTGGATGGTCAACAGCTAGACCTCGCCCAGCCATTCCATGAGCTTCATGATCTCTGCCATGGAATGGAAGACTCTGCTTCAGGAGAGGCTGGCAGCCACGATCATGACCATGAACATGACCATGACCACGACGATCACGATCATGACCATGATCATGACCATGACCACGACGATCACGATCACGACCATGATCACGACCATGATCATGACCATGATGACTCTGAGAAGAGTTCGGATAGCTCCGAGAATGGCGCTGACGAAGACGCTTCAGCCGGATCCGATAGTGACAGCTCCGTTGCACTGGCAGCGGTCCCATCGATGGCTATTGTAGCCGCTTTTGTTGCCATGATGGCGTAGACTTTTTGACTCGTTCTGGAGAAAACTGTGGGCATCGTTTGTCAATACAATTCCTTTATGCCTTCCTTGCAATGATAAGCTTCCTGTGTTTTACTTAAATGTTCGGCATACTCAATCCATCCCTCATTACGCTTTATACGACTCTGCTGATACTAGAGAATATTCGACTTCAGCAATAAGGTTATATTGCGAATTGGACAGGATACATGGATGGAAATGCAAACAACAACAAATTAATCAAACACTGGATGATCATAAAAATGTACTATCGAACAAAAGTCTAATAGAAATCTGGCATGTCGAGAGCCTACAGATCTGTCAAGGTCTTTACTTCAACTTCGAAGTCATTTCATTCAACAGCATGAAATTTAGTGTCACGAGCAGAATAGTCCAAATGTCATTTCTGGCTCGTATTTTTTTGTATGAAAATTTCGACTCACAACTAATCTAATCGACACTTTCCAATACTCCAAATGACAACACAATCATCAAAGATCTTGATCCTATGCCTCTGCCCGGACGAGGTTCCTTCCGGGGCGAGCGGTAACAGGACAGCCATTGACGACGTGGCGGAGCGTGGATGCAATGGGTTCCTCCAATACGCAGGTAGCTGCCTTCGACAATACGCTGTTCATCCTGATCGAATCCGATGGAATTAATGAACGACATAAGTAGATGACGCTTCCAACAGTCAGAAGCACATCCTATCTAAACTGCTGGGTATTCAGGATGATGGCCAGCTACAGTACGTACAACATGATGTATTAAATTTCGAATCTGACCGGTCCTAACAGGCATAAATCATGGTTTTATGTAGATACCCAACGCTCCCAGTAGCATTCTACAGCTCTAGTCCGCAAGTGGCTGCATGGGTCAAAGCATCAGGACTCGAAACAACCAAATCAGTTGACTTGGATGCTACATCCGCCGTCATTGACGAGATTCATGCGCTCGTATCGGAGCACTCCACGTCCAAGCAGCTCGTGTTCATCCACCTGCCAATCTCTAGCTCGGAGATCCATTCCAAAGCTCCATGGGTGCACCAGCTTTTCACTCAACTACTCGTAAAACAAGACGAAGTGGCCAACAATCCTTGTATGCTGGCTGTCGTTGAAAAGGTAGACGCTGCAACGTCATCGGACGAGTCGGTGCATCCGTTCAAGCCGCAGCAAAGTGCTGACAAGCAGTCGGACGCAAGCTATGCGTCGACAGCAAAAGACAGATTGATGCTGACATTCCATCAGCCCAACGCCACTCGTTGCGACGGCGTCAAGACCTTTAATTCGCAAGAAGTCGAAACGAACGGCACGTACGGCACGATGGACATTCGTGCTTTTATCTCTGAAATAGCCTTTCGACTAGGTTTTGCTCCTAAGTACGGTGCTTAAGAAGATTCCATTTTGAAATCTCACATCCTTCAATCGAGTAGTATACTACCCACCTCTTCTTTTGTTCCTTTGACTATATTAAGACCAATAACACCGAGGAAGAAAGCTTGTTTCCATTTCTTCGTGCTCAATCGTTCGATATGGACCCCATAGATTACAAATGTACACACTACTCTTGCTATTTGAATGCTTTGGATGAGAAGCGATTGTCTTCATTTGCAAAAACGTGAAAAGCCGCTAAAAAGAGACGAAGCGGAATGTACACGGAGTCTCGGGAGAACGAGCCGATGCTCGGTCCAGGCGAAAAGTGGACTGGGGCACAGCATGTGTCTGCTCCAAATGAAGATGCTGTCCAAACCATGCGGATGGACAAGCCTCCGCAAAAGTGCAACGATGCCATCTTTGCGCTTCTCTTCCTTCTTAATGTCGCTTCCATCGCTGTGCTCGCTTTCTGGCTAGGCATACCAGCTCTTAAATCCCACGTACGAGGCGTTGGTGAAGAGCCTTCCGCCGGGTCGGACTATACCATGGTATTCGTCCTCTCGGCTGTCCTTGTGGGCGCAGGTGTCGTCATCAGCATGGCCTGGATGAGGCTGCTCATGGCCTTCGCGTCCACGATGATCCAAGTGGCACTATGGCTCAACGTCGCACTCACCACTATCTTCGCAATTGCCTCTTTTCTCGCGAATCCAGTTGCTGGTGTCCTCTTCCTGGCATTCGCGGCTATCAACGTGTGCTACATATATCTTGTCCAGCGTCGAATCGCCTTTGCTACAGCCAATCTCCAAGCTGCCTGTGCAGCCGTATCTGAGCACTCGTCCATCTTTGGTGTCGCCCTCATACTCGTGGTCAAGCAGACAGTGTGGCTCATGCTCTGGTCTCTCGCCTTCCTCGGTGTCTACAATAGTCTCCAGGCGAACGATCCGGAGTGTCAGAAAGGATTTAACACGCCGAGGTATGGTCGTAACGGAGGACTGGAAGGCCACATGTGCGGAGGAACGGCAGGAGGTACCGCTGTCTTCTTCCTCCTCATCTCTGTCTACTGGGGACAACAAGTGCTACAGAATGTCTTGACCTGCACCACCGCTGGCGTCGTGGCGACCTGGTGGTACCAGCCGAACGCTCAGAAGGCTACCTTTGGTGCATTGTACCGATCCATGACCACGTCTTTTGGCAGTATCTGCCTCGGCTCGTTACTCGTAGCCATCCTGCAGGCTCTCCGAACAGTATGTCTTGACCCTAGTTCTGCTTTTTACATATCTTAATGGTACTGTGTTTGTAGATGGCGAATGTGCTTAAGGAACAGGCGAGGGAGGATGAGAACACAGCTCTAGCCTGCGTCGCGTGCATGGCGGAGTGCATCCTCAACTGTTTGGAAGGCATCATGGAGTATTTTAACTCGTTCGCATATGTCTACGTCGGCATCTATGGCTACGACTTCCGTACGAGTGGAAAAGCAGTGATGGAACTCTTCCGGAACCGAGGATGGACGGCTGTCATCAACGACGACCTCACGTCCAGCGCACTGTCCTTTGGCGCGCTCGGCGTCGGTGTAGCCACGTGCTGTGCCGGTCTACTGATCGCTCGTTTCGGAAACACCGACTGGTTCACTGCTTTCCGATCCGCCGAAGCTCCTTACGGTAACTTATTATTATCTTACCAAGTAGATAAGTCTTGTACTCATTGATGTATACAGCTACGTTGGGAACGATTGGGTTCATTGCTGGCTTTAGCATGGCTATGATCCTTGCGCGCGTCGTCGTGACAGCTCTGCACACTGTTTTTGTGTGTTTTGCCGAGGATCCCGTGAGCCTCAATCGCAACCATCCGGAAAAGTATGAGCGATTGGTCAGTGGATGGCGTGAATTCCATGGCGACGCACTTGTCTCGGCCTACGGTAGTGCCGTGTAAGCGTTCGTTTCAAGAAGAAATATCACATTCCAGTCGGTTCAATTCCTCTTTATCTTTTCTTATCAACAATTCCTACAAATGCATACATGACAGACAGACGACAACTGTACAAAGACACAGTGTCAAGTATCGGACACGACCCGAGGGCGTTTGTGTCAAGTCGCTTCTTTCGAACCTCCACACGAGCCCAAGTCCAGCAGCGCACATCTGGTAATGTGCTGGCCCGTCTGAGAAGCATACTCAGATCAAGTCAAGTACACTGGTCAGATTCATTCTGGCCTTCGAGATGGCCAGCAAGACTTCTGCCTCCGCCTCTAGTGCCATGGCTATGGTCGATGAAGAGCTCGGAGACACCTGCTCTTACTACACAGTACAGGCAGATGACGGCACGTGCACTATCGAGCCTCGCACATGCTATGACTGTCTGAACACGCCACTGGCTTCGGGGCAGGTACACACTCCAGTCTTCTCACTTCTTTACTAGCGCTAACCGGGTCGCGTAGGAATGTACATTAACACCAACTGGTCTGTGCAAGGATATATCCAGCTATAATAAAAGTGAAGACTATCGTCGTGGAGGCTACGCGAGCCAATACCCGATTCATTACAACTACTTTCCAGCCCTGAATTCGACCTACTGCGAACTTAATGACTCGATCTGCAGCCGCTGTCGAGAGCATACGTTTCGTAAGCCTAGCTTGAATCCGTCACTCTATTGCGTAGGACATGAGGGATGCGTCTGTGTGGCCGTGTGTGAAGACATCACATGGCGAAACTATGCGCTCGGTCAGTTGGAAACTGCCTTGAAGACACAGGACAATGCGAGCGACTGTGCCTTGGCAGAGAATAACAGTTTAAACGACGGTGCTATCGACCGCAACCACGTGTCGGAACCAACGACCAAGAACGTCTACAGCCACGAAGATGAGTGCATGTGGTATCTAAACAGCACATACTGCTCCATTCCTCGTACCTGCTTTGATTGTCTTAATACGAACTTGTACTCTGGCACGAACTGTGTCATCACGCCCTCTGGATTGTGCACCGACATGAAGTTCTATGACTACAGTCGAGACTTTCGACGGAACTCGTCGGCAGCAGCAGACCACTACTTTCCATCGGTCAATACGACCTACTGCGAGTCAGATGATCCGATCTGCGTTGATTGCAAGAAGACAGAATTCAATGATGCAGATAAAAACCCGAGTGCATATTGTGTCGGCGAGAACGGATGCGTCTGTGTATCTGCTTGTGAGTCACCTGGAAGAGCAGCTATGATCCAGGATGATATGTGTGGGAGTACAGGGTCTTATTCCATCGGCATTATGAATAATCTGTCTGATTTGGCATTTATAATGATCGGCTGCATCATTGTCTTCTCGGTCGCTTTGGGTATTGGACTACGCTTCTATCGGAAGCGATTGGTGGCACGCAGAAGATTGGAGGAAGAAAGGAGGCAGCCAAGGAGAGCGCAGCTACAACTGGATTTGGAAGGGTGGCACGCTATGCGGGAGAAACTGATTACGACCGAGAATTTATCATTGGAAAAGATGCACATGAATGTCGACGAAGAACCTAGCTTAGAGGTGGAAGAAGGTGGCAGGCATCGATCAGACTCACCAAGTCAATTACATGAAGCGAGAGACGGACCGAGATAGCAACATGAAAGACAATTCAGAACGAACGTTTTTTACTATCCATTGCACCTAGGTGGTAAAGAGATTGGATATAGATATAATTGTATATACGCTTACCTTAAATACCCACTAGAGGTAGGTTCAACCAGTCTGAGAAACGATATAGAGAGATTACAGCGCTAGAAGACAGTAATGCTGTCTCCATGGCGTGTTGTGCGTGTTGTACCACCTGGTACAACCATGGTTCTTGAACTTTAGGAAAAGGAACCTACTAGATGTATGTCTTTTACAACTAAAACGTCATCTACCGATTGCGAGATCGATTTCCATCGTGAAAGCTGTATGTTTTCAAGTGACATACCCAGCGAGTTAATTGGTGCTCGTGGGTACACCTGGAGCGATCATTTTGTCCAAGATACCAGAGAATCCTACCGTGAGATACCACACGTCTAGGACAAGAATCCACGCAAGCTCATACGCCAGTCGCAAAGTGACGATACCGACCAGAAAGCCAGTTGCTTGAACTGGTCGCTATAAAATAGGACGTGACCCCTCCTCTTTCGCAATTCCGACGGTCCATAAAGATCGCGACGAGAGGTCACCCACACCCAGAACATCCCATTCCAGCTTTTGCGCCGATCCTCTCAATACTCATTTTCCAAACACCATGCGTGCCGCCTTCCGATCTACTCTTAAAGTGCGAAATGCAGCTCTCGTGCGAGCCAAGTCCACCGCCGCAGAGCCTCTCCAAACATCGTGGGACCGACCCTTCCCTTCCATCATGGTACTCCACTCCTAGGACCTTTACATTCTCCATATACTAATTTTATGCGACAGATCACAGAGAATGACATCACCGCCCAAGGATCATTCGCCGAGGCACAAGCGACGTACCTGAAGCCGGACCCGACGGTCGTCCAGGAGCTAGATAAGATCCTACACGAGAAGAAGATGGGCATTGTTGCCCACTTTTACATGGACCCTGAGCTCCAGGGCATCCTTTCGTCCCTCTCGTGGCCGCATACGTTTATTGCCGACTCGTTGGCGATGGGAGAAGCTGCTGCAAAAATGGCACAGAAGGGTATCCAGTCTGTGGCCGTCTTGGGCGTCGACTTTATGTCGGAAAGCGTGCGAGCGAACTTGGACTCGAACGGATTCGAACACATTCCAGTCTACCGTCTCTCGGAGAGCAAGATTGGGTGCAGTTTGGCTGAATCGGCTGAAAAACGAGCCTACGCCGCATATTTGACCAAGGCTGCTCAAACGCCCAACAGCCTCCACGTCGTCTACATCAACACATCCTTACGTAGTAAAGCGTTTGCACATGACATTGTGCCGACTATCACGTGCACTTCATCCAACGTCGTCCAGACGGTGCTCCAGTCGTTTGCCCAAGTTCCAGACTTGCGTATCTGGTACGGACCGGACACATACATGGGTGAGAACCTAGAGCAAATGTTCCGTCACATTGCGACGTTGTCGGACGACCAGATCGCCATGATCCATCCCAAGCACAACCAGAAGACGATCCAGGAACTTTTGACTCGCTTTGACTACTTTAAAGAAGGTAACTGCGTCGTGCATCATATGTTCGGCGACAAGGTGACGCAGCGTGTGCGGGACGAGTACTCGCATGCGTACCACACGGCTCACTTTGAAGTGCCAGGCGAAATGTTCACGCTGGCGATGGAAGCTCAGAATCAAGACCGAGGTGTCGTCGGATCCACTTCCAACATCTTAAACTTTATCAAAGCCAAGACCGAGGCAGCCATTGCCCAGGGCTCGGACGAAAAGCTGAGCTTTGTCCTCGGCACGGAAGCTGGCATGATCACCGCAATCGTCCGCGGTGTCCAGCAGACGCTCCAGGCTGCTCCTAAAGGCAAGAAGCCAGAGGTCGAAATCATTTTCCCCGTAGCTGCCGACGCTGTGTCGACGGAAGAGGAGCAGCTTGTGCCTGGCGTTGCTGGCGGAGAAGGATGCTCGACTGCCGGAGGATGCGCCACGTGTCCGTTCATGAAGATGAACGACATTGACGCTCTGTTTAAGGTCGCTGAAAGCGTCAGTGCCGAAGTCGACGCAAGCAACGACCCTCTGTCCAATTTCCATCCGCAAAAGTACAGCGAACTGATTCAAGGCCAGTCCATCTCCAAGATCGGTGTCGCTCCTATTCTCCACATGAAGGGCTTTATGGAGAAGGGAGAGCTACCATCCGCCTTGGTAAGTGACATCCAGTCTCGTCGTCCAGGAGACGGCTGCCCGGAAGCACGAAACTAGATCCTGCATCCATGCGTCTACATGTACGAAAATAAAAAACTCTTGATCCATTGAAGTTGGATGTGTTTATTACTTGTCTATCGCTGCCAACGTGTAGATCACGAAGGCTCTAGGCGAGACTGCTGGCAGCACGCTGGTGACGACGTTTTGGTCCACTGTCCTCTTCACGCAAGTCCTCTTCGATCTTGTCCCACGTCTTACGTTGGCCTTGAGGCGTATTGATCGCCTGGGGTGTCATGGGAGACCGGACGACTGCGTTCATACTGTTCGGCGTCATATCGGCCTCCACCATGGCCATACGCAGCGCCTCATCATCGCCTTCATCATCAGTCGTTTCGTACTTCATTTCCATATTCTCCGCTGCCTTCCTGGACATTTGCTTCCAGTCCGTACGTGCGATGGCGACGAGGAAGACCGTGAGCTTGACTGCTTCCATGAACAATATGCCGTACCAGAGTGCTGGGAAGCCAAAGCCGAGCCAGATACCGCCGACGTACGCTGTCGGGAGCTGGACGAACCACGTCGAAACGACGCTCGTGAACGCCGGAATTTTCACCTCTCCCATGGCTGTTAATATACACGACGACAGGATCTCGATGGACTCCATGAAGAAAGCGCAGACGAACATGGGCTGGACGAGAAGGCAGAGGTTGAGGAGATGGTTGTCTTCCGTGTACAGCCGGAAGAGGTCGTCAGCTAGCAAGAGCGCGACGACTGCCAAGCAAGCGACAACGACAGAAGTCGTGCAAAACCCTAGCATGGCAACCTTTTGCGCCGCAAACGGACGTCTGGAGCCCAAGTAGTTGGCGACACGCACTTGCGTGGCGATGCCAAAGCCAAAGAAGAGTGCCCAGAGGAGTCCCCAGAGACCAGAGATGATGGCGTTGGCGGCAATGATGTCCGGCCCGAGCTTCATCGCGACGAGAGATAGCACCGAGTTGGACAGCATCGCCAACAGTCCATTGCCAGCCACTGGTCCCGAGATACTCATGAAGATTTTAAACCGACGCATCGTCAGCTCCGATAGGTTCCAACCTCCCCACGCTTGGCGATGCATCTTCTTGTAAAAGATGCAGTACCACACGAGCATAATAGGCTGGTACCACGACGCGACGGCGGATGCAAGTGGAGATCCGTCGAATCCGAGACCTTCCCACCCGAGGAAGCCGTAGATCAAGTAGTAGTTGGCAGCAACAGCCACACCGATGGAAGTTGCGCCGACGATCGTCGTTGGCGTCGTGATGCCCATTGACTGGAAGTACAGACGGATGCACGCGTAGGTCAGTTGCGGCCAGATGACGAGCGACAAGATGCGGGAGAACCGAGAGCCTAGGCGAATGACTTCCGGGTCATCCGTGGACGCCTCCAGCGCATATTCGACGTTCCAGTAGAGAATGATGACAAAGATGGAGCAGAAACTGGTAACTACGATGCCCATTTGCAACCAGATACCGGCCAAGACTCCATTGCCGGCACCCCACGCTTGTCCACACAGCGTTGTCATGGAGGAGGCACCAGCCCATACAGCCGAAATGGGCACACTTGTCCAGACATTTGCTAGGGAAGCGGCTGCTAGCTCCTTGGTACCGACGTGACCAAGGAAGGCACTGTCAATGGAAGTGAGTGCAATTCTGGCAAAGGTGGAGACACTGACTTGGAGCGCCATGGGGAAGAGCACCCAGAACTCGGCTCGCACGTCTAGCTCCGGCTCCTTGCTCTTCTTCTTGCGCTTCTCCTTCTCTGTATTGTAGTCCGGTGCCGGTTTTTCCAACAATTGCTCCTTGGTCGGCACTCTCGTGACGATATTTTCTTTTCGACTCTTGGTCGTGCCTAGCAAAGGCTTGGTCTCCTCCGACTTGCCCATTGTCTAGATGCAAAAGTAGTGTATCTGTCGTCGTACTTATGAGGAGCACGGATAGATGGAGCGGAGGATGGGAAGGTTACGAGTTTCGATTGGAATCGAATTTTTACAAGCCGTAATGATGATTTGTAAGGGATCGGTTAATTCGTATGAAAGGTATCTTGATGCAGAAGTCTATCAGACGAACACATGTGCCATGTGCAGGTTATCAAATAAGACAGGTTTTTGGAGTCGTCTCAGATGAGCTGAAGCGGCGGTATCTTCCAGGGGCAGCCTTGCCTGCCGACGCGATCTTCGTAGGTATTCCCGCACGATGCACCAAAATAGAATGGTGGGTACCACTATCTCGATAGAAGAAGCGATTGGAATTACATTGAATGCGTCCCATTCGGTGGAAAGTAAACGTCGCACTCTAGTCTAGGTGTCCATGACTTCCATCCGAATTCTTATTTGTACTGATAAAGTGCGTATATTTCAGTTTTATTTTTAATCGTGTCTATGATCTACCTCTGCTTTGTATCAAATCGACTTAAGCTGATGGCAAAAGCCTGGAGCATGGACAGGGGGTACTGGAAGTCCACGTTGAAGCAGTCTTTCCCCACCTTTCCCAGTTGCAATATCACATGCTCTTGAGGGATGGATACGGTGCCCTGATCTTCATACACAAACTCCGGATGCAAACTCCTGTATTTGTCTATCATAGCCTCTTCCATAGGCTCTGAATGCACTAACTGAAAGTTCTTCACCGACACGCACGTTGCTCGGCTACGAAAATCCACGATACACGACGACAATGGGTCATACTTGCTCTCTCGCTTGTGCATAAAGATAAAGTTATTGTGGTGTGTTACGTTTTGCCCTCCCTACACGAAGCTACAGTAAGACGTATACCCTATGGCTGTGGAAAGAATGCGTACCGTCGAAGCAATCTTATGCTGGTGTTCTTGGAGCATTTGATCGCGTGTCAACGGTCTCCAATTTAATGAAGCTGTGCCATTATCCACAACAGCAGGCAACAAGACTTCCATCTTACGCGGGTATTGCTATATGCAGCTCTTTTAGTTCTTCTTACATGGCCAATCTAATGTTATAAAGATGATACCTTGCGATTATTGTGGTACCGAATAAAAGCCAACTCTGGGCGCAGACTGTCTCGAAGTTCATCATCCACCTCACAATCGGAATCGACGTCCTCTGGGTTTGAGCCTTGACCATACAACGTGTATTCCATCATTGATACAGACGATCGTAGCTTTCCCAGGAACTGATGACTTCTCATCGAGCGCGTCAAGAAGAGGTCCTCTCTGTTCCATATAGGATAGTGGTGATTCTCATGAGATACAAGAATGCCGCACATGCACGTACTTATTCAGAGAGATGATGTAGTAGGACGTGATCCTACTCGACGGTTTCTTACGAGCATACATGATCGGTCTACCGCTCGAGCTGTTCACTTCCAAGAGCATTGTATAGATCGGGGCAATTTTATTCGATCCAGTGTCATTGCGCTCGATAAAACACTTTAATATGCAACCTCGACCTCCGTCGATGGGACGCTGGACAAAGTCAAGCAAGTCCTCCGGTACATACGGCATGTTTTTGGGATTGAAAAACTGCATAAAAGCTAAATGAAATATGCAATTTAATGACGATCAAAGTGGTACAGCTTACGTGGGCAGTGATCTTCTTCGAGTCACGATGATGCTTGCGGTTTCTCTTGCTTCTTCTTTTATCTTTGCGATCAGTCGTCGATCGATTTTGCTCTCTGCTATCTTCCTCATCACTATGCTTCCCCCGTCCCGATCTGGACGAGTGGGATCTCGTTTCAACATTTTCTTCGTCGTCAGTCTTGCCTTCATCGTGACGGTATTCATACTTCCAGCTAGTGTCTCGACCTTCACTGTTCCGCTCCTCACGAATACTCTCAGCTTTCGATTCCTGCTTCTCTTCCTCATCAAGGCGCTTATTACTTTTGCTTTCGAAGAACGGAAGTTCGGGCATTTCATCATCAACTCGCTCGCTTGAGGGCGTTCGCTTCGCATCCGTCCCATCTTTCACTGGCATCACCTCAATGTTACCATTTGGCAGACAACAAATCTCTTCAACACCATCCAAGGAATAGTCACTCGCCATGGAAGATGCCTTCCAGTCAGCTCGCTCGTTGACGGTAACCTGGTGCAACCCACTCGACAAAGGCTCTTCTTTCTTTCCATTGCCAGTAATGTCTTTCGCTTCCACTTTCTTGACGACAAATACTTCATCTTCAGCTTTCGTTGCTCGAAATGTCCCACTTACGGGAGCCGCACGACCAGCAGTTGATCGGAAGCCGATTGATGACGAAGTGTCTTCGTCTTCGAGATAGCTTGATATTCCTCGCTTGGTCTCTCTAGGAGCGCCGAATGATGGTGCTTTCCAAGATGTAGTGCCAAATGCCGACGATGATGGCCGATACGTAGGTTCATTGTGTCTATCCGCCGATGAGTAGTCAGACTCTCTCGGCATTCCTACCGAATAACTAGCTTTTGACTCAGTATTATCATTTCGAATGTCAAAGCTTCCACGAGCATTAAGATGTGTAGATGCAGTTGAAGGCCGACTGTGAGGTTGGATAGAGTTGGTAGTTTTCATTGACGATTCGGAAGCTATAATCGGCGACGAATCCCCAAGTAGGTCTACAAGTGGCGCAGTAGACTTTGGATGTGAAGTCGACTCACGGGAGGGAGGTCTGCTAATCTTCGTCTTCGCCACAGGAAGGTTCTTTGGTTCACTTTTACCAGGAACTTGTTGACTGCTGGTGTGATTTCTTTCAAAGTCATCAGCACTTGAAGATACAAGTTTGTTGTCAGAAGTATCTTTTGGTATGCCTTTTGCCGATGGTGGCCTAGCAGGAGGTGGCCCAACGGGCTTTGCACCTGAATTATTTGTCTTAGCAGCACTTCGAACCTTGGCAACTGAGCTTTGCATCGCATTCGATGGCGGAGGATCTTTCGGTGGTGGTAGTGCACCAGCTTTAGCACGAAAAGCTCCAGCAGCAGAGTTGCTGCTTTGAGGGGGAGGCTGTGAAGGAGGAGGGACCATTTTCTTCTTCGGCTTTATCGATCCATCGGATGGTGCAGTCTTGAACATTAACAGGTATAGTCATTAGCATTCGATACAATTCAATTCAGTCACTTTTGATTACAGCAAGCTATAGAATACCTTTGGAGGTGCCATCGGAGCACGCTTTGGCGGTGCTGATGAAGGCGGCGCTTTCACCGGCCTCTTCCTATATATACAATTTCAAAACATTTTCAAGCTACGATGAAAAGAGTGACTGGAATAGGAACATACGCTTCACTCGTCTTGCTTTCTTTAGATTCCTCCATCTCGTTAGCAATGGAATGTGTTTATGATAGTGCCAAGGTCAACCTTATCTATGCAAAGAGCCCAAATAATAATCTAGCGGGGCATAATCGTTCAGATGAAACTCCATCTCTATAAATATCATAAGAGGATGTGCGTGAAGAACGGTTGAGCGATATAACGCAACTGGCATTTACTGCCCAACTTGAATCATTAAATTTCGTCTTGTGTTGCATTCATTTTAGCGATCAAGATGTTCCAAGTTCCAGCTTGTACAGCTACCTCTCTCTCTCTCTCTTAGGACAATTCTCCTTTAAATGCTGTGTTTAGTGCTTCCGGCTTATACTCTTTCCATGCTCCAACAAGGTGTTCATATAGCTCAAGGTGATTTGCTTTGAACGCTGCCGGGTCTTCGAGGAAGCAAACGAGGACGGTATTTGTCGCTGTATCGATGACATTGCACACAAGCTTCGACATAACGAAGCCGACGAGAAGGCCAAAGATTCCCATGGCGACCACAGCCAAAGTCTGGATAAGTTCGTTGTTATCGTACCAGGATAGAGGCGTCATGAAAACCAGAGCGACACCACATCCGCCCGTAAGCAAGCCTATAAATGATATGAGCAAAGATGCTAATATGGTCGAAGAAAGATATGCGCTTACCAATGCCGAAACTGACAAACGATAGCGCAAAGCTGATTACCGAGTCATTAACAGCAACACTAATCCCGCGTGACTTAAACAGATTGTAAACGGCGGCACCACTTTCGCGGAAACTGCTTCCGTACAGAGCAATGTACACGTAGGAATAGTCGTTGAGGTACTCAATGATATTTAAACCTGCAGCGCAGAAGCATCCAAGAATAGATTGCACGACACCGCCATTGCCGTTTCTACCGCCACCAAGAACTTTTTTCAACATCTGAATAATGGCAATAATGAGCGAGCCGATGCAAATGGAGCCAAAGGATTTTGTCAACGAGCGCTTGAGTGCATTTTTCGTCGGATTTTGAGCTTCAGGTTGGAACCACCAGGATCCAACTGCACCCGCGATAGAGCACGTCCCGATGTTTTGACAAACTTGCTGTCCCCAGTAGTAACTCAACCAGAGTAACGCTAGGATGGGCGTGCCACTATTTTTACACTGACCTTCTGGGCATTCTGTTTCATTGTTCGGGGATGCTGTAGAAGCCATTCCAATGACAGCAACACCCCAAATGAGTGTCCACAACGCTGACTTGGCCAACACGAGAATTGAAACGAGGAAAATGTTCGGCAAAGCAACCACAGCTGCACATGAAACCTTCAACGTCGCTGCTGCAAAAGGTATGCCGTCCCTAATGCACCACGCGTATGCACACAAACCTGCGCACATGAAGGAGATAAGTACGCCAGGAGCTGGGACACCCTCAATAAAACACGCGCCTGCAGACGCAGCAAAGCATCCGATGCCCGAAAATATAGCGATGTAGATGATGCTGTTGGAGAAGTGCAAAAGCAGCTTGAGCCAGAGGATGGCGAAGATGACGGAGCAAATCAGGATGACGACCATCAAGCCCACAAGTCCTTCGTAATTAACCTGAATTTCCACATTGTGGGTGGTTTCCACTGTCGATTCAAATGTTGCTTCGTCCAAGGATTTGGAATCGAACTGTTTCATTAGCGCCGGCACGCCTAATGAAGAAGCAAAGAAGACCATCACAATCACGTTGAGCATAAAGATGTAGGCAAAGGGCACATCTCGGCTAGCGGCACTTGGATTGTCTACAGCCAAGGATTTATCAGGAGGAGATTTGGAAGGCTCAATCACTTCAATGGCAGTGCTGGTATCCATCACCTTTGTGCCCATCAAGGGGGTTTGAAGTTGCTGTCGAAGAAGGAAATGAACGCTACCAGGCCTATTAAAAGAGATAAGAAACCCTAGTAGTCCTAAGCTAAGATTATCTTTCTTTACATGCAGGGTATGAATCCACTGTCATGCTACCGTATAAATAGATCAGGATGCTAGTTCTGACCTAGGCGATAAAAGTATGCTAGTCTCATCAACCCTTCTCTAGATAAACAGCATCCTAAGATTTCTGAAAGAGATAGGAACTGAAGATGGTACTTAATTTGGATCGTCTTCTTTCAAAATGTAACAAACAAGATAGGGCCATGCTACAGTTCCAATGTAGATTAAGTTTGCCAGCTATAAAGGAGGAGGAAATAATACTCGTCTTATCAACCTTATTCGATCAAACACGCTTAACCTGACAACCAAACTGGCCTCCATCGAGGTTACCACTAGGCAAAAATCATCGACTATAAGTTGTGTGATGCTTACAACGAGCAAGATGATAGTCTAGGCGTGTACTATATAAGCTAGACTTATAAACACAATGACAATATCGACATGATAAGCAAAGTCCTTCGACTTGAAAGATGGATAGCAGAAACGAGCATGTCGCTACCTCAACCTCTAGTCTGTGCATACTTAATAGAACCTTTCAACTCGAGACCCATAATCTTCAACAAGCAAAAGATTATTAACGCAATGCTTCCAGCCTTTATACACACGACTGCCTCCCGACAGCCAGATACAGGCCTACCAAAGGTTTAAACACGTTGGTAGGTCGTTTCCCTCGGAGTCTCCGCTTCTTCTACTGCATCCAGAGATACATGGTTATTCGTTGGCTCACGTTCGTTGGTTGACTCCCTCGAACTCTCCACCTCATCCACCGCATGAGGAGAAATGTGAAGGTCCGCTGGTCCACGTTGGTTCAGTTCACTCGGCGATGCCGGACGGTACCCAACTCCGTCCTCGACCACAACCGAAGGAGCGTGCATCGTACTCAGCGTCCCTTTATCCTCTTCTCCCTGCGCAATCTGCGTCCTTTCGTTTTGAATCAACCTCTCTCGGAACGATTTCCATCCCTCGAGATCCATCGGCTGTGCAGCACTCTCCCGACGAGGTCGTCGTGTGGCCTGACGACGTTGCGCGACCATCTGAGGATCTCGTCGGTTGACCTGTCTTGCATTTTCGTTCATCATGCGACGCCTCTGGAACACTCGGAAGAGGAAGACACTGACGAAGAGCACCACGACTGTTGCCATGGACAGACCGACCATGGTCATGACACCCAAGCCAGAGTATGCATCCGCCATTTTGATACATTGGCTATTGATGACGTGACTCTTCCACTCTGCTTCTTCGCATGCTCGAATACACAGGCACTCTCCATCGTCGCCTACGACATAGGACGGCATGTCGCTATGGACGATGCGGTCGGACGAGTTACTTCCCTCTTGCCACTGATCATCATCATCCAGGTGATAGCCGTCCTCTCCATCTCCATCATTGGCCGCACGCCAACGCTTTTTCCAGTCCTTGCAAATCGAATCGTCCAGACCGCAGTATTTAAAGTCTTGCGACCGGTAGTAGTTCATCGAGCTGTTTTCAAAGCGAGAGGACTGGATCTTTGGTAAGGATGAACTCGGTCGCGCTGGGATGCAAGCGCCTACGGGATCCACCATGCACTACACACCACTCTATGAGCTTTATACGAGAATGTGTGGTATCGTCTATACCTTGTTGTTATCACCCAAGTTCACATTGAGGCACGCTCGGCACGAACGTGGTTGGTGGCACCAGTCAGCGTCATGCCAGAGGCACGAGTCGCCTGTTGATGATTTATCCACAGCAGACTCCGTTGACTTGTTTGGCACTGCATTTATTCCTCCAGGAATGCCATCCTCAGTGTCGTCTAACGCCGACCCAGTGTCAGTGGTCGCGCTATTCATTGGAGTCGTACTATTGTCCATGTCGTCGATAGCCGACGATGATGATATATTTTCGCCCACGACGGACGAGTCTCCCTGTGAAGCCATGAGGATAGAATAGAAACGAGAGAATGTAACGAGCTCGCAGTCTTCTTTCGGCCTCGACACGATGCAAAGACTGGCCACTTGTGTCAGCCCGTCTGTCCAGTCATACTTCAAGTTCAAAAAAGAAGGGCATTCTGTAGCGAAAAGTAATAAAATCCAATATGTGATTACGAAATCCCATATTGAAGTTGTATTGAAGTCGAGTAGCTTCGAGGGGTGCTATCTAATTTAAGCAGCACAAACCTATCTTGTATAAATATTCTTACGACAGGTTGCGTCCAGTAAGTGTTACCAGACAACAAACTACGATGGAATCTAGTACCGAAGCAAAAGAAAAGGCTGCGGAATCTAGTCCGGTGGATACAATGATACCTGTATCCTCGCGAAATTGTATCGATAGACAAATACTATCATTCTTCAGCCAAGTCTTCCATTCACTTTGGAAGCTATGGAACAAGGCGAACGTTAGCCATCGTGGAGCTTATTCTGTTGATCGACTTGTGCAGTTTAGCAAGTATGCCGAAGAGACTTCGCCTATGCGAGTGTTACTAGTTACGACTTTAACGCCAGTACCGGCACTACTTCTGGCGGTGGGTATAGAGTCTATTCCGTTGCAATCACCAGAGCTTGATTGGGACGGAAATACACACTATTGGATTCGGGCGATGCTTACCATGTTCATAGGCGCTGTGGGCGCTTATTCTCAAGTAGATGGGCTAATACCGAACTTCTACCTGCCATACCCACGAATGCTGTTATTGTGTATTATAATGGCAGTGACATGTACAGCAATGTATGTGGCTACCGCTGCAGTATGGTGTTTTCCTACACCTTTTGGTTCTGTGCTTGCTGTAATTCCATTTAATCTCGTTGGAACGGTAACGTTCATCGTGGCGGTAGGCTACGAGAAAATCACCTCTACACCAGGACTTTTAGACGGCATCAAAAAGCAAATGACCGTTCTAACTGTGCAAGCCAACTTTGTCCTTATCTTTTCGGGATTTGTAGCTGTATTTCGAGTACTGAGTCATGCGCAGCAAACACTATGGGTAATGACGTTTCCAATTCTGAAGATCGCTGCCAAGAATGCAATCGCGCTTGCCGCATCAAATGCTGAAGATAAAATTCCGGAAATAACGGTCATGTCTATCGACCTGTTTACCTGTCTATCTGTCGCAATCTGCATGCAGAATGCTACTTCGATTTACACAGTATTCATTATTATCACTATCGACGCAGTTCAATCATTTGGTGCAGTGTACCAGCTCCATCTCTCTTTAAAAGATTATCCTGATGTACCAGAGGTCAAATCTCAACATCGGTCACGTCAATTAACGCTTCTGAAAGAGGCAATTGTCTTAGTTCAGCAACCAGGTTTTAAAGCGGGCTTAGCAGCGTCCCAGGTCCGAATGTTTTCAACACTCATTGTCGAATGGCCATCACACCTTCGCATAAGTGTTGGGTACATGGTTAGACAACTAACTTCCCGGTTTTCAATTCAAGCACTTCGAAAGTCAATTTCTCTAGGGTCTACACTTCACGAAGCCCCTGCCCCCAGTTTGCAAAAGACAAATAGAAACGAGTACATAAGATCAAAGAGAGCCAATGCAATAGTACCCCGTCCTGCCATGCCAACTTCTCCTTCGTCGAAAAGTGTACAATCCAAAGCTACAAAACCGATACAGTCAAAGGCCGATGAAGTAAATACGCAACGCGTGATTAGGACCCTGAAGCTATTCTTTCGAAGCGAATTTCTCATGCTTGTCGAGGCTGTCGAGTGCATTGTCCCTGTCCTGTACATCACGTACCTCACAATACTGAGTAAACTCCACAATTCCATCTATTATGCTCACTCGAAGAACATGTCGAACGAAGAGCTCGAGCAGACGAGTGCCAACTTACTCTTGTACTCGCTTCTGGAATTTTTATCCTTTCTTTGTCTGCATTTCACGCTTAAGCATCAATTCGGCTGTTCACCAGTATACTTGCTTGCGTTTGTACTGGAAAAGCAAGCGAAACAAGTGCAAGGAAAGATGATCATGTGGATACCGTATATACTCCTCTTTACTGTCGAGCATTCAGGTAAGTCGAGATGGCGCATAATGCTTTATTTATATTCCTTCTATCATACTGATTACACCGTAGGAATCGACTTTAGTTTCCAGTTCGTCTGGATGGAGAAGTATTGCCCTTCAACATAAATTGCATCAACTGCGAGAGTTAACATATTAACATGTAGTATGATCGCCATTAACATTAATACTTTGCGTGATTCAATCTTTATTTACTAGTAAAGGCGAATCACCTTGCCCACAATGGGCTTACAAAGCTAGACTCGACTATAACGAGTTGTAGCTTTCGGTACACAACATGTAGCTGTTCACGCTTGTTTTAAATACACCATCTATAGCTGAGATACAGTTTCCCCAGTGAAGGAATTAATGAGACTGACCTCGCTGACATTGACCAAACTCTTGTCATGCACGGTTTCAACCAACTGTCGAATATCATGCGCGAGTCGAGGTGCACTAGGTCGTTTCGTGGGATCAACTTGAAGGCAATCGGCAATGAGCTCTGCCAGTTCAGGCGGACACGTTTCACAGATCGAAGGTTGCAATGAACCCTTGGAAAGTAGATCTCGCATCTCGCGCTCACTGAGAGGTTTCCCAGTTGAAGATAAGGCATCATAGAACGGAACGTCATGCGAGTCAAGCTCTAGCATCACTGCTCCAAATGCGTAGACATCAACAGCTGTACTCGCCATGCTTTCGCTCGACGCATTTGCAGTTAGCATTTCTGGCGCTATCCATCGGCTGCTGCCGTCAAGATGAGACAAGATCTGGTCGTTGGAATTTTGGAAGCTGAACATAGATATCTTTGCACCCCAGGAGTGGTCGATGAGAATGTTGCGAGCCCTCAAGTTCGTATGGTAAATGCGCGGCTTGAGCGAGTGAAGGTGGGCGAGTGCCTCTGCAATGTCGCTAGCAATCCGAAGTTTCCGCTCACCCCATTCGGTCGCAAGTGCGTTTGCATGAGTAAACGACAGACAGCTTTCGATGTCGCCTCGAGGCACATGTTCCAGAATGATGTGGAAATCTAGCTCGGTGGTCCAAGAAACGCCGATGAATTGTACGACCTTGATATGAGATATCAAAGCGAGCTGTGTGACACGATCCAATACTTTCCGTCGTGCATTTGCATCATACTTTTGCAATTGCAATGGCTTCACGACGACGAGTTCATGGACATAGTTCGCTGCCCAAACGAGTCCGTGAGTTTTGGAGTTAAACTGGGTGAGTAGATGAATCTGGCTGGTGTCGATTTGGTAACGAGCTAAGTCTTCCGCGCCGACTACGGATGCAGGTGGAGCATTGTATTTTGAGCTACTTGGGTCGAAATTCAGCTGTCGAAGGTAGCGTCGACGACACCAGAGCATAATCACGGTGCAAGCAAGGATCAACGCGATCGCAACTGCGAGATAGATGGCAATGTCTCCGCCCATGTTGTTCGTCGGTCCTAAGAGGGAGGTCATTTGACAATGTGACTTCAAAGACGAAAGTGACGAGTTTTTATAACGCAGAGCAAGAGACCTACCGAACGCTTTCGATGCGATAAAATGGCTGCGAATACAGGCATGTGGTTTCTCTGCTTGCAATGCTTTGCAAGTGTCTTATCTCCAATATGCAGATGTGGGCGCGATATAGGAAGTGTAGACGCAATCACCACATACGAGATGCTTTGTTGAGTCAGCAAGCATTGCATCGCACCCTTCTTGCAGGAAGCGGATATGTCGGATGTATAAAACACCTTACCGTTATCCACTTTAAATATTCGATTCATTTTCGTGCGTACGTGCCACGCATCATACGAGCATGCTTTCTTCGTCTATATCGGATGCTTCTCAATAATGCTACTTGACACTTTTGTAGCTGTTTCTGGTCCGACGTTGTACCGCGAACGAAGTCGACAAAGATCAAGACAACGTGAATGCCAATTGTATATGCTATTGATCAGTTCTTATTCTACTTGTACGCTCATGGTTTGGCTCGAGGTGTATTCGACCTTGACTGTCTCGACGTCAGTCTGTCCGTATCGCTGTGTCCTTGTCTCACCATCTGTGGTTCTCTCGTTCCACCCTTACGACTTTTGGTGTCCACTACGCCCAGATCCAAATGCATCAGCCCAGTATTCGCATTCATCATGTCTTCCAGCAACTGCTGCAAGTCACTACCCAGCACTCTCAAGTCAAATTCTTCCTCATCGTCCTGCACCCACTTGGCCACTTCCTGCTTTAGCTGTCGGATCAGAGCAGGATACTTTTTCGCGGCTGCTTTTCGGAACTTTTCCTCTTCCAGCAGCCGCAAGGACGACCCAAACAACCGATCCTTGCTCTTGGTCTGAGACTGGAACTCCTCGATCTTGCTCTTGTAGGCAGATGCTTCATGGAACAAACGCATGATCTGTTGTAAAGACTGCAGTCGGGTTTGGGCGTTCTGACGGATCTCCTCCAACACCTGCATATCCATCGCTCCTTGCTCCAACTTCTGGACTTGCAACTCCAAGTACTCTTTCGATAAATAGCTACCAATGTCGTTCTGTAGTGGATCGAATGCCGACAGCAAGGAAGGACAAGAGACTACTGCGTCAGTTATGGGAGCGTCCACGTCCGACTGGATCACATGCATGTACTTGTTCAACACCTTTCGCTTCGTACTATCCTCGTCATATTCTTCCCTGCCCAGCAAAAAGCTCATTCGCTGAGGCAAAGTATCCATGCCGAACGCTGCAAAGTCTTCTGACAGTGAATACAGCAGCATCCTCGCACCAGACTCGACGCCACTCGCAATACTCTCCACCTGTTCCTTACATCGCTTCATCTCCTTTGCATCCACTGCCTCATTCTCCACCATTAGCGGACAAGCGTACTTGTCCACATCCATCTCCGCTCCACTCGCCTTGTTCAACATCTCACTAACCACCTTCTTTGCTTCCTTCCGTCCAGAGATGATATGTTCTAAGCTATCTACTACATGACTGAACGCATCCAAAGTTGCTGATGTGACATCAACACTACTGCTCTTCTCCACGACACCCAACACCCATTCCTTGACTTTGGTTTCATCTGGAAAGAGTTTAATCATGAGCGAAGTCATGTCCGACTGGCGCAACCCAAGAGATCGCATCTTTTCTCTTACGTCAAACAGCAAGTCGTCCAGTATCCTTAGCCTATACGCTTTCTCATCCAGCAAACACTTGCGCATCCTCTCAACTTGATCCAAACAGCTCGATCCGATCAACTTTCGGAACTCACTCGCCATTGCATCCGTCAGATCTACTAAAACAGACGACGCGTCTCCATTCTGAAGCTTCTCTTCCCATTTGACAACAGCCTCATCTTCCAATAGTGTCAGGTCCAAGTCGTTCGGAGCTGAGCTACGAAAGTCTGCTGCTTGAGTGATCTCCATGGTCATCATCAACGCCGCAGCATTCTTCTGACTACGCACACGTCGATGCAGACGTTTCCAAACCTCTTCCTCCAGTTCGCTCTGTTTACGTCGAGCCTGCTTCTCCAGCTCCAGCAACGGAGCTTGTCCTACCTCAAAAACGTCTTCTACTTCCAACGCTGCTTCCAGTCGAGACACGATCGTCAATCCTTCCTGCAAACGTCTCTGCAGCTGCTCGCGAGCCACTTGAAGCCCTTCCAGCTCTTCGCTACACTTTTGTACAAGCACAGCGTTGATGTCTTGAAACTTCTGCTGCTGATCAGCTTCCGTCACGCCCACTTCCTCCCACACCTCCTGACATCGTTTCAGTAGACTTAATGCATCCTCTCGCTTTTCAAGTCCACCCAGTTTCTCCCGAAGACTCTGGTTGTCTTCCAGAGCCTGTTCTAGTCTGCTCTCCACCCCACACTTCTCTTCTTTCAGCGACAGCATCTCTCCTTCCAGCTGCTGCGATCGATGACTCCAGTACGACACTCGTTCATCCACTTCAGCTTCCTGAGAACTACGCACACTGACATACGCATTCACCATATCCAATGTCTGCAGCTCCTCTGTATCAGTCTTGTCCGACGCCACTTCCATCTCTGGACCGACAACGTCAGTGGAGCCTCCGGACGACTCTGAGTCATCCACAGAAGCGTAGTTCAGTCGCATTTGACTGTAAACTTCCAGTACCAGGCCTTGTGCTACTCCCTTCAAGGTCTCCGAGTCGAGAGAAGATAAGAGCGCCTGGAGCTGGGTCGAGTTCATGTCCGAGTGAGAAAGCAGCTCTCGAATGCTTTGGATCGTATCATCACACGTCTGGAGTTTTTCCTCCGTCTCTGACGAATATGAACTCGACGACCACTCTAAGAGCAATCGACAGCGTTCTCTTAGTTGTTTCTGAATCGTCGCGTCTAAATCCTCTTCATCCAGCGCAGTCTACAGTTATATACTTAGCTACATGAGCTTTAGAACATGATACAAGAGTACATGCCTGGAGTAGCTGACGTAGTTGACTCATTACGTGTTCCGACTGTCGATTCCCAGGCGTAGGAATGAGGGAGCAAGGCAGACGAGCAACAGCGCCTACCTCTTCATACAGATACGCAGCAGCCTTCTTCTCTCGCTCGTCTAGCTTTTGAGAGATCTCCAGCAGTCGACCATCACCTTTACTCTGCATCTCCTGCGTCCACATCATCAAGTCCAGGACGTTCCCATCGCCCTCACTTACTGGTATCTGCCGAACGTGCTGTAACTCAGTCTCCTTCCGCTCCAATTCTTCTCGACACTTGTCTACCAAGTCTTCCAACTCGACCTCCATCCTCTCCACTTCTGTATTCAGTTGATCCACCTCTGACTCGAGCTGGCTCAATCGTTCATGTCCTCGTTCTGTCTGCACGCGCAAGTTCTTCACTTGCAAACTATCTGCTGGACTAGACTCGATCAGTCGCTCCATCTTCTCCACTGCTCGAACGAACGCTGACAAGAGCTGATCTTTACGACGTCGACGGACTTGCAAGTCACGAAGTGTCTTCTCCATCACACTCTTTCTCTCGACAAACCTTGTCCTCGTCTCCTCCACATCTAGCACTTTGTCCATTACACGAGCCACTTGATGTAATTCCGCCATCGTAAACTTCTCTTCCTCCTCTGTTGTGCTTATCATCGATCCAATGTCACTCGTATTGCTCATGATGGGACATACGCTGTCGTTTGATACTGGTGGGCCATAGTTGTCTGCAGGCACCAGGCTTTGGATTTGACTCACAAAGCTCGCAAGCTTCCACTCGTTCCCTCCTTCACTTGCATCTTCCTCCAACGCTCTCAAGAACGAAGTGACCACGTCACTCGCCATCAACTCTTCTACCTTGGCATCGACGTCTGCTGGTGGCATTCGACTCAAGAACCTTGCTTTTAAATATTCCCGTTCGACCACTTCTTTTGCTCTCTGCAAATGCATGAGCTCCATGGACCTTTCGTCAATGTTTTTCACGGCTTTATTCTGAATACGCTTCGCCCGATTCGCATACTGCAACGTATTCAACGTCTCTGCTACTTGCTCTTCTGTCGGAGATACACATGCGACGAATAATGTACGACTGTTTCCTCCTAAGGCGTCCTGTAGGAGACGAGTTAGCTTGGAACTACGATATGGGATGTGTCCTGCCTTCTTCCTTTCGTCTCCGAGCGCATTGATTACGTTCCCTAGTGCTAGCAACCCAACGTTGATCTGGATACCTTCTTTCATCCGATCTCCCTCTGCTCCAGTCTTTTTCAATCGTTCGCTACCGGCTAAATCCACAAACGTAAGCTTCGATTCGACTCTACTCTGCATGTTATTGTCGCCAATAGACGTCTGCTGGACGATCTTGACCGTGTAAACGGCGTGAGAGCGACTCGAGTGCTGGTTCATACGTGTTGCAGCTGTGATCCGACGCATACAACCTTCTCTCATCTTATCCAGCGCTTCTTCTTGACTCGACACATTGACTTCGGATAGACCGAGGACGTAGACTCCTGTCTTTCCTTCTCGCAGCTGAAGTCGATCGAGATGGGCGTTTCCATTGCCGACCGTACGAGAGTCATCCAGCAGGTCAAAGATCTCTTCTCCGTAGATTTCAAGGAAAGACACACTGACGCTAACGACCGACGAGCTCTCGTCTACCTGGCTCTGGTCTAGTCTTGCAAATAGTTGCCGCAAGAAACGTGGAATGAGTCCTTCATCCTTGTGAGCATTGGCAGACAAGTCAGAAGTATCCGTAGACGATAACTGGTACAAGGTGGGACTTGGGATGGACGTAGAGGGAGGCGAGAAAGAAGACAAGTTGTTGCTACCGACCGTAAACGTTTTTCCGGAGCCTGTCTGCCCATATGCAATCACAGTGACGTTGAAGCCTTGAAGGAACGAGTCGAGCCATGGCTCGAGTGCAGTCTCGTACAGCTCTATAGATCGCAAGCAAGAGGTGCGCATACAGTCAGACGTTGAAGAGATATAACTACAAATGCAAAGATAGAGTAGTCTAAAAGTGCGTACCTGATTGAGATGTGGAAGAGGGAAATACATGATCGAATCTATCCCACCAGAGTGATTGTCAGCATGCCGTTTTGGAAGCATTGGCATCTTGATAGAGCAATGGCATCATTATGCACATAGCAAGGCTTATGCCAATAGATGAGCATGTCACAATACTAGATAAAAGCCTTACGTGAAGCGTTTACTACTGCCACCTCGAAGTTGCACAGTCTGCATGCCCGTGTCGGTGTCCAAGCACGACTTGGCTCGAGCCGCAATTTCCTTGGGCAGGAAAGGTCGTACTCGCAATGCAACACGGACACTACTTTCATTCCGACTGCCTAGTGTTGATACGGAAGATATCGAAGATGCGGGTGAGAGCGAGCCTTTCATTGGCATGGAGCAAGGATGACCACGTAAAGTGATCAATTGGTTCGTGCCCCGTTTCACGAGCCAAGTCGGTTTCAATTTGATGTCTTCTTTTATTGAACGTACTCGAAAGGACTTTAACTATATGGAAGGATGCAATTTTGATGGAGCAATCCTGGCTAAACAAGGGAACATGGACAGCTACGGAGGCACTTGCATGCAAGGTTGCTACTGAGACATACGAGCTTGGTGCACGCTCTGGCGAGGTCGGATCAGTTTGCACGCAATGGAGGGCACATACTTCGTTTACTTACAAAGTTCACCGTACACTGCGCTGTAACGCGTTCCAACTGCCTTCAGGACCAGTGCAACGGGCAACCGGATTAACCTGCAAGTTTGTTCCGTCCTTACGTCAGCATTGCGATCGAACGAAATTGGATCTGGGTACTTTCGAAGCAGCCTTCCACGCGTCGCTTCAGAAGAAGCACTTGAGTATCCCGCACTAGATTCTTATTCTACGGAAACACTGGCGCTTTGCGCTTTCATCCAGGGCAAAAGCTGTCGATGCGTACGATCCCACAAACCGTGTGCTCGTCTGCAGCGCTTTCGTAGCATATGCCACAGTGGATCGTGCAGCCATTTTGCATTCTTTTGCTTCCTGAAGTCGCCGTCGCCTCTTCTTTCATCAATCCAACTGAAGATAGGCTCATGCGTGGAAGAAAGGAAGTTTGCTAGCTATCATCAAGTGCATCCACACTCGTAGCGTCCGGCACGTCCGTGTGCGATATGTCCCGCCGGTTGCGATCAGACAATCTCCTGCTTGCTCGCACACGATTGGCTACTTCGCATGGCGTCGAAGAGGAGCTCGATCACTTTTACAATTGAGGACCGAGCGGGAGAGCAGTCCGTTACGTTCCTCTGGCCATCCTATCCCCTCTCCTGGTACTCGAGAGCAACCCTCGCACGCTCTCTCGCATCCGACTTGAGCCACCATTCCGGCGCAAACTTGCTTCCGGAGAATCCTCCTGCACTTTATTAAGAGGCGACGTCGTAAACCTTCCGGCTAGACATTTATTTCCTTTCCTTTCGTTATTATCAATACCATGGGCTCTTCTTCCGGTGTTTCAGAGCCTTCGATTGAACCCTCTCGATCGTCAGAGGAACTCAAGCCTCCTCCGCGACTAGACATGATATCCAGCTCAGGTTCAGAGGATGTGACCATGCGGACGATGACAGACCTACCTGCTCATCTAGCCGACCAATCTGGTCTTAGTGACAGCATTGCGGCTCTAGAAGGTACCAAGCTCCCACCTATTCTACACGCACAACAGTCTCGGTCGAAAAGTCAAGCTGGGTCCTTACGACCGGACAGTAAGAAGATGGAACCGACCGTCGTACTTCCTTCTCACGACACCAAGCGTGTCATCGTGTGTGGAGCAGGTATCATCGGATTAACGACATGCTACTTTCTAGCGAAACAAGGTCATGAAGTCCTTTGCGTCGAGAAGGAAGCGTCGGTCGGTACGCAAGTCAGTCTTCAGGACGAGGCATTCCTCGATCCGGCCATGTACCAGTCCTGGGCTGACCGAGAGCTGATCAAACGACAACGAAAGTCTGGAAAAGCGCCGTCAAAGCCTTCAAAGGCATCAAAGCAACGTCCTACAGCGTCCAACATACAAGAGGCAAACCACACAGTAGAGTCGCCCATGGACGTAGCGCTGACGCCACTCCCGCTCGACGCTCCGATGAAGTCGAACGGTGTTGCGCCGTGGCCAAAGGTTGGGAAGCCAGTGCGGGTAGAAATGAGTGCTTTGCGAGACACGAGGTTCTGGAAGTGGGGCGTCCAGTTCTTCTTTAACAGTAAGAAGGGTAAAGCGGATGAGCACAGTCGGACGATTCGAGAGCTAGGTTTCTACAGTATGCTAAAACTACGTGAGCTACAGGCGACAGTGAAGAAGAGTGAGTTGGATATGAATCAAACAGCACAAGGGACACTAGAGCTCTTTCCATCCGGCAGTATGTTCAACGAAACGCTCAACTCGGATCGATGTCGGCACTTGTCCGAACTAGGCATGGACCTCCAGCCATTGAATGCGCGAGAAGCAAGCAACCTAGAACCATCCATTCGACAGGGCATGTGCGAACCAGGCGCCTTGTTTTCAGCCTTTGGTACGAACGGAGACATGCATAAAATGTGCAAAGCACTCTACCGTCTATGCATGCGTGAAGGCGTCATGTTCCGCTTCAACACAGAAGTGCAGCACATCCTATCCGACGCCACGGGCGTGATCGCCCTCCAGACATCGAGAGGATCGCTCATTGAAGGCGACGAGTTCGTCTTAGCCTTGGGCAACAGTTCCTCCAAGCTCGCTCGATCCGCCGGTATCAACCTCAGCACGTACCCTGTCAAGGGGTACGTCCTCTCCGTACCTGTGAAAGAACAGTATAAACCTCCTTTACACAATATATACGCTGGCGGCTTAGCACTTATATCACCACTCGGTCGTACGCTACGAGTGTCTGGTGGCGCAGACTTTGCCAATCCGAACAAGGGCAAAAACCATCAGAAACGATTCGACTGGTTGCTCAATCAAGCCAAATCCATCTTCCCGGACGACTACCTGGATGTAGCCAACATGACGACACGGGTATGCTACCGGCCAGTGACAGCAGATGACGTTCCGTCCGTCGGACGTACCCAGGTCCGAAATTTGTACGTAAACGTTGGTCATGGGTCCAAGGGCTGGACACTCAGCTTTGGCTGCGCTGCTATGCTTGCGGATGAAATCACTGGTATCCGACCGAAACTGGACATGACCAAGTTCGACCCGCATCGGTTTGGCTTTTTTGGCTGATCTCATGCTTTTATCTTATGTGCGTAGTGCCGAGCAGTTCGTCTGGATCGTAATTTATCTAGATCGTGATTTGTCCGGACCGAAATAGAAAACGTTATCTCCTTTATGCATACGTGGGCTTTAGGCATCGCTTAATGGTACCTGATGCAATCAATGTAGTCATGTGCGTGATATCGCTTTGGTCGAGGCGTTCCACTATATGAAAATTGACCCCTGTCTTGGTAGAGTGCATACACGATAGGGAGAACTTGGATCTCACGCGTGGCGAACATCATTTGGACGTGTACTTCTTCCTGATGAGCCGTGTACGCCCGTCATAAGTATAACACCTGTTCAAGTAGAGCTCTTCTATCGACCTGGTCGTGCAGATTGCATCGCTCGGAACGTTGGGGCTTGGTTCCTTTCGCTCCTCTTTCGGTTGTGTGCCTGTGCAGTAGAGGACGCGAGCTGTCCAGAGCAAAGTTCAAGAGAGTGGTGAGATGTGTGTGTATGTAGCTGGACATAAACTGGTTGTAGCGTTGATCGTGGTCCAAAAATGGTGCTGGGAGATCGCTCTTTTATCGGTTTGATGTCTTCGATAGACTAAAAATTCCTTACTTGGAGCTATCTAATGTTTCTATCCGAGTATGATATGTCAAGTGATCTAGTCGATCCATAGAGTCGAGGGTGTTCAGTTTCAGCTCCATCCTCGCACTTCAAGGACGAGATCAGATATTTATGATCTTTGTTCGTGTCCTAGTGTCTTATCCTTGCATACTTATTTATCGTAAAGGAGCTGTGCTGGGCTCTACATTTCTCATAGCACCAAAAGTCTCAGCCTTTATGGCCAGGTGCATCCAGTCCTCGTCGCAAGTAAACAGATCGCCATGGAGTCCTGGTGCCATCCATGATAACCAGTGAATAAAAAGAAATTCTCTTTTAAATTCTTTCTTTCTTCGCCACGTGGAGGCAGTGGTCGGAAATAATAGAGCTATAAAGCGAAGACAAATATCAAACAAAGAGGTACTGATTATACAGGACAGCACAATTGTCCAGACACAAAGCAATCCGATCGATCTTAGTGACGATGGTACTCCACGCGGACGCTTCCAACCCTGGTGTCTTACAATTACTCTTCTGCGTAGGTGGCATCTACACTTGCTACCTGTCCTACGGTATTTTCCAGGAAAAAATGTACTTTGCATACACTTAAACCACTCCTTTGCCATTCATAGTCTTATGACACATACTGTAGATTCACCTATCGGTCGGAGACTGGTGACAAATTCAGTGCTACATTGTTCCTACTATTTGCGCAATGCGTTGCCAACACAGCTGTCGCCTATGCAGGTACCTACTTGCATAAATCTAGCGATCGATATATGTACTCAAATATGCACCTAGCTACGTTTATCTGGAAGCCCGTGCGCCAACAGCTTCCGTTGCAACCTTTCGCAACAACTGCGATGGCCTACCTCGGAGCCATGCTTTGTTCCAATGAAGCGCTCAAGCACGTGAGCTACCCGACGCAAGCGTTGGGCAAGTCGTGTAAGATGATCCCTGTCATGCTCATGGGCGTCCTCTTGCGTGGCAAAAAGTACTCAGCGAAAGACTACTTGTGTGTACTACTCATCACAGCCGGTATTGCGACCTTTCAACTGGGCAAAATGTCATCCAACAAGGCCACGCAGGAGAACAGTACCTACGGTCTCTTCCTTCTCTTTTCCTCTCTTACGTTGGACGGTATCTCCGGACCGAAGCAAGAAGAGATTACGCAAATGCTACGGCCTTCCGTCCATCAGCAGATGATGTACACGAACGTTTGGGCAGTCATCTACACAGGTGCCGGTGCCCTGGTGACAGGCCAATTGGCACAAGGTCTTTGGTTCTGTCTTGAGAATCCTTCGATCCTCACCTCCATTCTATATTTCTCTATTTGCAGCGCCTTGGGCCAGAACTTCATCTACCTCACGATCCAGCAGTTCTCCGCCCTCACTTGCACGACGATCACGACGACGCGTAAATTCTTCACTATCCTCTTCTCCGTCGTCTGGTACGGTCACGAGCTCTCGACCATGAGCTGGATTGGCGTTGCGACGGTCTTCACTGGACTCAGCCTGGAGCTGAGCAACAAGTACCAAAAGTACCAGGCTGCGAATGCCTACAAAATGCCATGAGGATTGTAAATGAACATGAATATTCTTCATTCACTTGTTGCCGTTCAATGGTGTTTATGTCCTTGGAAGATGTTTTAGCATACTATATGGGTTTATATAAACTTGTTGATAAGTCTTATGTGAAGACAGAGATGTTTATTCCGATGGAGTCAATGGTCATGATATTCGACAACATGCTTAAAAGTACTCTAGACTGATTGTAGAGGCAGAAGCTCTCTGTAAATATGCAAGAGTAACGTTTGTAGTCAAGTGTTGTAAGTCGTCCATAGCCTAAAGTTGTCTCTCTACTTTTTAGTATACTTTTAGCAATATGCTAATACTGTCATATGCACACTCTTGAAAGTCGTTCACTGCAAGTAGCGTGCCCGTCCACTTAGATCGTATGTGCATTTAGTCGTGAAGAATGAATAAATAAAAGCTTGGTAAATACCCTTTAACATCAAATTCTACTATCAACATGGTCTATGAAATTTATCCACTGGATTATCGTGAGGTTGATAAAAGCTAATCTTGATAAAGCAATCAAGGTAGTGGGAAAAGCTCTCGGTTACTACATGAGGACGGTAAACGCAAAATGCTAACTTAAAGTAAGTAGATAGCGTGTAAAGAGAGATTGCCATGACGTGGGGGACACATGAGGCAAGCAGAATACCACATCTACGCTGCATTGCTAAATAGACAGGAGCCATCATTGCTTACAACCAACAACGCGAGCATCCAGCGTGTGCGGAAGATCAAGGGAGAACTGATAAATTTGTATAAAACAGCGTGGATATGTTATTTAACCTTGCCTAATCTCATCTTCACTTGAATCGAAGATATCCAAAGCACAATGAAGAGAGTTGAGGTGAATGATAAGGACACCACTGATTTGATCGCGATTTTTTTGCTTTCAAGTGCTTGATTTTGCTTAAGATGTGCAAAATCGTAGTCGAACGCATGCTTTTCAAGAAGATGTCAGTCAGACAGTCAGACGGGCACTATATTTGGATAGTTATATCTTGAGAAGGCGTTTTGTTGGAGAGTATCCTTGAAGTTGATATGAACGCATCTCTAAAAGGACAGAGTAGAGGATACCAGTTGCCGTGCCCACAGGCACGAAGCATGCTACTACTATAAATCATCAAGCAATGTGGAAGTGAAGAGGAGGAATGTCGTGTTTTGGCTACGCAAACATGAAAACAAGCTTACTCGCAGTCGACGACGATGCGTCCAGCATACGCGTATTTCTCCATACGCTTGAACACATCCGGCACATTGCTCAAAGGCTCCACCTTAAACGACGTCGATGCTTCACCGTGGGCAGCCACTTTGAGGGCTTCGACGGCATCTTGACGGTTGCCGACATAGCTGGCGGTGAAGCGATGAGAATGGAGCACGGAATCCAAGACGTCAGCCGTGATTTTCGCGTCCTTCGGTAGACCAACCATCACAATTTTCCCATAAGGACGCACGTACTTCTGGACGTCGTTGTAAGCCTCTGACGAGGAAGCCACGACCGTCACACCATGCGCTCCTCTTCCTCCTGTGATGTCTTTCACCTTCTGCTCGACGTTTCCATCCTTAAAGTCGATAAAGTCGTTGATTCCATACGACTTGACCAGCTTCTTTTTCTCCGCTCCAGTGTCGATGGCAATGACGTGGTATCCCATTGCCTTGGCATACTGGCACGCCAAGTGACCAAGTCCGCCACCAGCACCTGGGATGACCACGAAGTCACCAGCAGTGCCTCCCACTTCCTTTAAGGCCTTATAGACCGTCACTCCAGCACAAAGAATTGGAGCAGCAGCATCCATGGGCAAGCCTTCTGGAATCGGAGTCACATGGTTCGCATATGAAACAGCCCATTGCTGGAAAGATCCGTCCTTTGAAAAGCCGTGGTTTTCCGCATGCTCGCACGTCGGCTCGTGACCTTTTCGGCAGTCTTCACATCCGAGACATGAATCCGCGAGCCACTTAATACCGACCGGATCCCCGATTTTCAACGTTGTTTGGGTGTTATCACCAATAGCTGCGACATAACCAGCTCCTTCATGGCCACCAACAAGTGGTAACTTGTTCGAAACGGGCCAGTCTCCTTTCCAAATGTGGAAATCTGAGTGGCATACACCACTGTATGCGATGCGAACGAGAACTTCACCAGGTTCAAGGTCCTTTTGTTGCGTGACCGGCCAGTCTTCACGGACTTGCAGCGGTCCGTTGTTTTCCTCAAAAACAATTGCACGCTGCGTCTTCGGAATGTCGTATGAGGATTGCGACTTGACCGCAAAGTTGCGCTTGGTCATGGAGCAGGCTGGACAGCCACATGAACTTCTGGAACAAGCATGGCATCCGCAGGTCTTGGAATGGCCATTCTTACAGCTGGAAACATTCATGGACGAATGTTGAGCAGTTGCAGCACCAAGCCGATTACTATAGGATCGTGCAGAAGTTGTGAAGCGAGAAGCGATTCGAAGCATAACGTTTGCTTGAAGGTAGACTGGTAGTTGTTGTTGGAGGTCCTCGTCAAATTTAAGAATGAGAGCTCGAGAGCTCGATATGAAGGCTCGGTTGGAAAGCTTCAAGTAGAACTTCAAGCGCTATGAAGTTCCATTGTCTATATTCTGCGCGAATGAGGCCTCGACTTCAAGTTCCAGGATACTAAGCAGCCTTTTGATTTCACAGCTTGTCTTCCGGCAAGGCTTCTATTGTTGAAGTCGACGATGCTCATGGGAATATAGCTTTTGATATAATATAATTTATCTGATAAGGAAAATCGAAGTCATCCACTAGGGCTTAATCTTCAATGCCCACCAATCAATGCTGCCGTGTTGCATAGTCTATATGTAGAGAAGGCGAGGAAGGTGTAGGAGCAAGACACACACATAGAAAAGTATCAGGCTTACATTCAACTTATTGAAGGTATACCACATCATCTTCCATAGATACATAGCAAAACATTGATAGCAATTTAAACACTTAAATGTGCATACTTACACCTATTTCGTCAAGATGCTTTAAATCTACTTGTTGAAGTGCTTTGTTGCATGCGAATGTAAAAACTGTTCCTTACATGATGATAGGTTGTCGACTGGTGCCGTTTTCATCCTCCGTGTTCCAAGTCATCAGTTTGCACAACGCTAACTCTAATGTGCACAGATAGTTTAAAGATAGACATATAGCTAGAATAGATCCATAGCTTCGAGAGATCAAATGTGGCAAAGTACTGGATACGACTGTACAAGATTTCAACACCACAGATCGCGTAATCAAAACTAGATTTACTATGTCTTTGAAGACAGATCACGCAAGCATATCAGAGCCATTTCGTTGGTTGTCACGCAAAACATATCGACTTCAAGGACACTTCAGAGCACACTCGTCCATCTGAAGCTCTATCACGGACAACACGACTCCGTAGGCCCCTGAAGACAACTACCTTAAGGACTACCTGGATCATCACAAAAGAACCATGGGGAAAATGAGATCGAATGATAACCAAAAAGTCATTGTCGTCGGTATTCCGAAAGACATGGACGACGAAGGGCTTTCCGAACTCTTCTCGAGCTACGGTACAATCGCTGATGCCAAAGTAGTGCTGGATAAAAACACGAAAGAGTCCCGTGGATTTGGCTTTGTCACATTCGCCGCTGCGTCTGCCATGCAAGAGGCGATCAAAGGTATGCACCAGAAGAAGCTGGACAATGGACGCATCCTAAACGTCAGGGCGCTTGTGTCGAAAGACAAGCATCAGTCACAACGAGCTGGCGAGATGAAAGCCAAGGAGGTGAAGTCACAAGCCAAGAATGACGAAGCGAATACGGACCAGCCAAAGCCTTGCTGGCTCTTGCGCAAGGGCAAATGCACCAAGGGAGATGCTTGTCCGTACTCTCATGAGACAAAGGCAGGTGACTTTGGTTCTTGCTTTGAGTTTGTACAGAAAGGGTCATGCAGACGTGGTGACAAGTGTAACTTCCATCATCCGAACACAGAGGACACGGAATCCGAAGTCGCAAAGCCTGTTAGCGCTCAGACCGAAGGAGAAGAAAAACCAAAGCGATACTGCTTTGCGTATCAAAGAGGACGTTGCCATCGCGGTCCAAAATGCATGTTTTTGCATGAGAAGCAGCCGCAGAGCGCTGTCACTGCGCAGCAAAAGCCTGCTAATGCCAGCGAAGACAAGGCTGCATCTTCAGATAGTAAGAAGAGAAAGCGACAGGAAGACATGGAGGTTCCCGTTCAGACACATGACGAAAGCGATAGTGACGGTAGTGATAGCGACACGTATGCGGCGATGAAAGCTGCAGTTCAAAAGCGCCCAACTACCAACACGGCATCCGAGTCTCTGGAAGAAGTCGCCACAAGTAACATGGAAGGGATAAAAGAGCCTGAGCAGCCATCTAACGATACCAGTTCTGCTGAGAACGAATCTCCGCCGCAGCAAAAGAAGAGGAAGCAAGCAGTGTACATGAAGCAGGAAAAGATGGACTTGGGAAGTGCATTCGACGACTTGTCCGATGACGAGACACAACGTGCGGATCGAGAGAAAGCGAAAGCAGCTCGTGAAAAAGCACAAGCTGCTCGGAAAGCCAAGCGTGCAGCCAAGAAGAATGCTCTTTCGAGGCTCCTGAACGATGGTGAGTTTGATGCGTAGGATTCATAAAGTAAATGACAGTACGTTTTTCTTGAAGTAGCTCGTTCTTGGTCTTTTTGTACTCCTTTGGATGCTTTTATTTATCCTTTTTAACGAGATGGAAGCTAGATGGATCATCACGAGGCAATACAACATGACAGGAGTAGAAGAGGCAAATAGAAATGATCATGTTGATACGGACGTTGGCACTTGGCCAAACGTGCGCGTTAAATGCACCGCAAAAATCGTACAGAAACTCCACCAAGCCGTCGCAGCCCATGGGAAGTAGTACGTGAGTCCAGCAGCAAGTACAAGCTCGACAATATGGACAAAGATGCCCATTCGGACTTTGTGTGCAATCGTCACGTCTTGGCAGACCGGACGCTGGTCTTTAAAGGAGTTCGTCTGATAGAATCGATGCAACAGCTTCTCCTTCTCCGCCCACTTTCGTTTCATCCACTCCCCTGCTTCTTCTATTTCACTCGGGAACTCACATCGGTGGTACTTGCTAAGGTGGATATGAACTTCCTTTGGAACGAGCCCTTTCAAGAAGCGAATGGGAGACGGTCGTACGCCTTCAGATAGTTCCGGGTACCCAACAGTCATGTCGAGAATGTAGTCTGGATCCTGCTCTTGCACACACAGCTGGAAACCTTTAACGCGAGGGTGGAGAACGTACGAGTAGGAAGCTTCGCCATTCTTTTTAGCAAACTCTTCACTCTTCGTTAACGTCCGGTCGTACAATGCTGTTCCTTCAGGAAACATGCCGACCCACGTGCCTTTCTTGGTCTGTTTGAACGATCGCAGTTGCTTTCGAAGACGGGCTTCATCCGACGACCAGTCTCGGTCCACATACAAAAAGTCGAGCATCATCGTAGCCCACCCTGCTCCTGGTACATGCCGAATCGCTGCTTTCAGCATCAGTCTCAACTCGTCATGACGGTCAAATCGCATGGCTAGATTCCTAGTTTCACGTGTAAGCTACGTTCAAGTCGTTGTCTAGCATATATACATACCATATGAATATCCAATCGACTTCAGAACGGTGGTTGGCAAGGAGGAGGATTTGATCAGTATCAGCAAAGGTATCTGCGCCCAACTCGTCCGAGTCGGTCGTAATGACCAATTGCATCCCAAACCAAGTTTCGATCATGCCACTGACCATGGCAAAGTAGTGGCGCTCGGCCCAGTCGTAAAAGTTCTTGTACGCTTCGACACCCGCCAAAGGCTTGACAATCAACCTACCAGGCACGAGGACGTACGCCATGTCCAGGAAGGCTGCACCGACGATCAACAGTGCGTAGCTTAAGCCGGCCATTCGACGCCAAATCGTCGGTTGTTCGGTCTCATACTTGACGCTCGGATGCACCGCGAGGCGGTTGATCGAGTCGTCGTCTTGCATCGTTTTGGTGGGTAGAGAAAATGAGTCGAATTCCGCCACGCAATCATCGACTTAGTTGACAGCTGACTCCAAAATTTGAAGTTAAAAGTAAGTCACTCCGCTCAACCGGTGTCTTTGTCAATTGATACGGACTGTGCGTCGTGCAGGCATAGGTAAAGACAGGTATAATTTGGATATTGTACGCGAGTGCCTTGGGAAAAATCAAGGCAACGAAATCCATGCGTGAGACAGCACACTGCTACTATCTTCCTCGGTAGTGGCTGATGCATGTGGGTGATGTATACAGCACACAAGTGAATATACGAGACAGGAAACCAAAGGGACAGGAGGCGACTTCCTTAAGATTCATCATTCCCATTGGACCGCTGAGAGGAGCTCTTTGATCTAAGAAGACACGCATTAACCCTGGCTATGGATACCGCTTCGTACTCCTACTTTGTCATTCTTCAGTCATTTCGGTGTTCGATCCATACAAAAACCAAGTAAATTGATTGAAGATAGCATCAAATCTGATTACTCTGCGAGCTACGATATCAGTAACACGACGAGAGTGGGACTCGAGCTTGTTCCCTCCAAAGCTACAAAGATGCCCGCTATTGGCAAGCACAAATGCATCGACTGACCAGCTCGATATAGTGTCCTTTGCTAGTTACATAGGTCCATTGCCTGCAACACGATATACCCTGGCTTTCCTGCACTTCTCGGCATCATTTGCTTATGCGCTGTCGAAACAGAGATGGAAAAATCTAGTCTTCAGATTATCATGAATCTTTGAATGTTCAACTACACAGCTCTCGCTTCTTTCCGACGGATGATGCCATACCTGAGCCAATGCATACCAAATGGAACAGAGGCTGGTCCACTCAGCATGCCAGAAACACTTCCCTCCGTACCGTCTCCATCTAAAGGATTGACACTACGCCTTTGTGCCATTTCAAAATTAGCATCCTGATACCAGAATCATTTCCATGAAGACGCAGTGGACAGCAGACGTTTACGAAGGATTTCCCTCTCGGAAGAAAAGAAAGCTGATTGCAAGTGTATCGCGATGATACTCGTCCACGAAGCACCTGGGTACTATCAAAAATTTGATCAATCGGTGCCTCGGAAAGTTGACAATGAACACTGAAACCGATTAAGTCATCCAACAATGTGGCCATGTACCGTGAGCGAAACCCACCTCGGCGTGTGGTGAAAGATTCACATGACCGCAGCTCTGGATGGCAAATGCCTCGTGTCAATGTCAAGAATGGAACGATCGCAACCAATATAGACGACCTCTTATTCGGTCTCGTAGACGGCGACGAAGCAGCAGGTTTGCAAAGTGCAAATTACACTGGACAACCAGTGACGAATGCCCAGATTCTTGCGATAATTGAAAAGCCAACTCTAGAACATCCACAACGCTGCACTACTTTCCAATGGCATGCTGGTACTCCAAGCCCAGCGCTCCGAGGTATTGTAAAAGACAGAGATCGTTTTTACATTTGATCAACTGGAGTCCTGCAACTCAGTGGAAATGAGCGCATTGGGTATAATCTCGGACATTCAATCGACTTGTCGATTACTCCACCGCTTGATGAACGAGGTATTGTACGACCCCATGCTTCGTCTTGTGTTATTTTCAAGCCCACTTTGGATCAATCAGTCAAAGTATTTGCGAAAGCATATTATGAAGCATTCGGAAATAACATTCTCGACGCTAAAGCTGTCGTCACCCTCGCTAGTTCACTGAAGGATACTTGGTCATCCGCACATTGTGCAAAACTGAACTTTCGCGGCTCCTTCAGAGAAAAGCCGTGAACAAGGATAGAGTCATGAGCTTTATCGGCGATAGTAGTAACAAAAGTAAAGCGAATTGTCGAAATGGCAAAAAGCAATTTGGCCCCTTGCGTAAAGCTTACCCGTGTATTCTGTGTGATTTCTTCGTCTATGAGAAGTGAGTTATTTCAATGGAGCTACTCGAAGCCGGTACAGATTTAAAGCTGATGTCCACGAAGATTCGCCTCTGCTCTGCTTGCGATCACTCTGTCAGCCGAGTCAATTCCTATAAGGTTGCTCGACTAGAGGTTTCAGCTGGATGATGTGATAAGGAAGGCACTGGATCCACCACTGTTGAGCCATCTAGGATCTCTCAGCTGACAAAAGACACGAGTGCTTTAGTATGGAAAGGATCCAGCCCTGGTCAAATCTACGAATTTGACTCAGACCAGCTTAGTCCGTCGACTGAAGATTCATTGAGCGCCTTTGCTAAGCTGACATCGTCCAGTGATGCCACCCAGATTATCCAATTTAAAAGTAAATTGTCAGCTGAAGACTCTGCCGAAGGAGATAATGGAAATGAAAAGGAAGAACCTGAAGTTCTGATCGAATCCGATTGGAGAGGTAGCATCTCGGAGCTTGATCAGCAGCTGGCGTGGCTGAAAATGACTGAGATTCGTCTTCGGCAGGAGAGTATGACTACTGCAGAGTCCAAGCAAGAAGCGTAGCGAGATACTTGAAGTATGGTCAAGCAGAGCTCAAAACTACAAGCTTGAAGTTAAATCTTGGTTTGAAGTACCTCTTACCACGATGCTTTAGTCGGTAGTGTTTTCAGCTGTACTGGTAATTAATGCCTTAAAGTGTGTTTTCACGTTCTGTGAAAGTGATTCCATCCATGCCTTGCATCGTTAACGAATCGGTGCTTCTGCAAACAGACTAGATGACTTTACCCGTAGCGGTTACGACTGGACATCCATAAACCGGTACACGCACCAAAATCGAAATTACCGATACCAATCATCAAAAGATTACAAATTCGCCTTATATGTACTCTAGATTGCTTTCTTGCTTTAGTACGCGTTTAGATGATCTTGCCACTTAATCACCTTCATTTTAATTTGGAAAACGCTTTTTCAAGTCATATCTTCACTAGCTGCATTGCACAAGAGGCAAGTGTGGACACAGAAGAGAGCATAGCAGGCGCTGTTGAAATTATATAAGGAGGAGACACCTGCATTTGCACCACAACGAGGGACGCAGATGTCAAATACACATGCGAGCATTGGGTTCACTGCCATCCTTGTCATAGCCATAGATTTTGCACATATAGAGCACATCATTAGCTTCGTGAGAAGTACATAGCATCCTCTGTGTTGTGTACTAAAGATGCTCATTAAGGCGCTCTATGCAGAAAGTAGCACGAACAAAGAAAACGCAGAGCACATCCAATGACCGAATAACGCGCAGACAACGGTAAGTGTGACGAGGTTACGGTAAAGGAAAGTGAGCTGACAACTAGTGCTGACTACTCCCACCCTTCTAGACTGCTGTACCGTTCTGATAACTCGCCAAAGACTTTGATGAAGTTCACTTGAGTAAGCTCTAGCAAAGTTACACTATACATGAGAGTTCATTCTAGGCAAACAATATACCTTAGTGCATGAAAGTAGCTTCACGAATGCTAGGCTTTTTACAGATAATGCTAATACGCGTTCCAGAAACTTAATATTGTCTTTCTATCTGTCCAGTCTTGCGTGAATGGACGGCAGTCTTGGAGTCGGTGACATAAGATACTTAGTCATCATCGCAGCCTTGTCCACCAACAAATCGTAGGCAGGCAGTAGATGGTGATGCAAGCAGTAGGTTGAGGACGAACACATAAGTGAAGCAAACGGCAAAACCGACGAGGATAAAGATGCCTCCCGCACGACTAAAGCCGCCATAAATGCGCTCCTGTTGAGCATCTAGCTTCTGCGCTGGGAGGTAGTATAAGCCTACCAGAGCCAATAATTTAATGCCATAGACAACACCGGCTAATGCTGCAACCATCGTTCCAGCCGAGGATGCATCCTGGCGAATATCTTCACGAGTAAAACCCCACTTGCCGTGATCAAAGATCACATCACTAACAGTATGCGAAACGAGTTCGAGCAGCTTTTTAAATGAAAGCATAATTCCGACAGTCGTGCCCTCGGATCCAATCTCGGCAATCTCTACAAGAGGAACCAAGTAGCTGATTGCCATGATACCGTCTGCGATTCCTGTGAGCGCTACCATGCTAAAGTAGAAGCCAATGTTCCGTACGACATGCTGTGCTGCAAATACGGTGAGGAATAAGAGAGGGATGGATCCAGTGATCGGTGCGAGTGAGTACAACAATCGCCAGCTCACATTCTGCAGTTTCCATCGCCATACTCCTATCAAGATGATTGCAAAGGCGAATTGGATCATGTGCCCAATGAAAGAAGCGTCCGGGGACACAGGTGTCCAAGCATCGACTGCGTAGCCAAGAGCATCTACTTCTAAACTGCCGAATACTGCAAATATGCAGATAAAGATGACTATGTTGCGCACCACTTTCTGCGTCATGATTTTCTGAAAGCGGTTGAATCCGGTTTTCCAACTAACGCCTTGATACGACCGAAAGTCATCCAGCATGAAGAAAGCAAACACGGCTGGGATGATGGACGATATAGCCAGAATGATATACGCTGCTTGCACTCGCTCGAGCTGGAAACCACCACCTAGAACCATTCGGGTGACAGCGTAACCGAGACACTGGCCTAACGTTTTGGCAATCGCATAATACGCCAGTAAAGTGCCTCTACCTTCTAGCGTCTCCCTTTGGGACAGTTCTACGACTCTGACTTCGCACATGACGTATGGAAATAACGTTCCAAAGCTCGTTAAGCAGGCGCAAAAGAGATAGAACCACGACGGTAACTCTTCATCTAGAGCATGCGAAAGAGCGACGACGAGTATTTGCACGAGAGCTGTAATAACCCATCCAAGAATAAGGTACGACTTGCGATGGTAACCGAAGAAAGCATGACAGTCCGACAGGAAGCCAACGAAAAACGCCAACGTAGCAGCGATATCGATGAGGCGGCTTGCTGCCAACTGCGTTGCAGAGCTTTCATCCCGAGATTCAAGAACTAGACGAACGCACTCGCGAGCCATGTTATAGATGAATGCTGCAAATCCACCCGAGATCATCAGGGCAAAGTATTTTGTCGAGCAAGCTTTCACGGCACCTCCATCTCGTATCGTACCGAGTGTTCCAAAGTTGTAAAAAGCCTCTCCTGCGACATATCGACGCTGGTTGTGACTATAAGGAGGAGTGGGGAGGACATCATTGGTATGGACCGAAGAGAACGACTCGAGGATGTCAACGCTGTTGGATGGTGAAGCTGCAGCTGCCGGTATTGGGGTCATATAGACCATGTCAGACTCTTGTCTTAAGCTTTTGGCACTTGCTGGGTCAAGGCTGAAGTTAAACCCTGAGTTCCTGCTCATGCTCGAAAGTTTTTAATGAATCGTTTGCGCCGTCCTAATGCCTTTCCCGGCGAATTCTGCTTTGTCAAAAGAGCTCGATATCCAGCGGTCTGCCTTACAGATACAAATGGTACTTCGCACGAGTCGCAAATCCGGATATTGCGTAGGGGATACGAATGCCGGAAATAGATGGTTTCCTTCCTGGTGCAAAAGGTCGAGTAAGCCTTCAGTCGAGACTGTGCCTTTCTCCGAAAGCTAGAAAAAGGCACTACTGATGGTAGGGGCATGAATCCTAACGGCAAAGAGACGTGCGGAGTTTGAAGAGCTATCAGTGTGAAACCAGAAGTTCTATGTGAGGTAACAAAGCCATCATTACATCGTATGCACAGAAACGGACGAGCATCTCGAGGAGACCGGCAGGCAAAGCCACATGGATTGATAGACTCTACGCCAATCAAAGGGTTCACTCGACAGCCCGTGATCTTTTACATGATTCAATATCTAGAGTCAACAGAGCTCTGCGAAGAATTAGGGAGGTGCACATAATTAGTCAGCGATACAAATAAGCTTTCCACGCTGCAATACATCGAAGCCTCTGAGTGCTCTCCACAGCCAATTTTGCAAAAACAGCTGATTTCCAATAGTGACGGTTTCCTAGGTGGACTGAACCGACGTTTTGACACTAATGAGATCTGGTAATCTAATCAGATACTCAGGTAGATGTGTTTACTTCATGCACGGATGGCTCTGTCTGCTCTACAACACGAGCTCGAGACTAGTAGTCGACAACCAAAACGATTTTAAACTGCCACCATGCCATTCGCTCTTAATATTGTGCTTTTAAGATTTTCCTACGGATAATCAATATCTAGGCATCTCGAAAGCTTTGTGTTCAATGCGAAAGGGCACAGCTACAGTGCCAAGATCTGCATCAAGCGCATGAAACGTGAGGTAAAGGTGGGTACGAAAGAGAGAACAGCCATTGATTCGAATGCGCATGCACTTGAATAAATGCAATAGAGAAATTTGGTGATGTCTGCCTCATGGAAAATGCGTGGAGCGTTCAAATCAAGCAGAGTTCGTTGCAAAGCGAGAGTACCTTGAGTAAGAGGCAGATCAGGGGAGTTTGTCATCGAATCGCTAGCAATGACGTTGCCACCATCCAAAAAGGCAAGATAAGTAAAAAAACAAATATTTTCTTCGATGACAAACAACAATGGAAACTTCACATATGGAGTTTCTACGGTATTTATTCGTTAGCAAATATTGGCGTAGGTTAAGTTTCTAGCTTGATGTATTTCTAAACCTTTGCAACAACAAACATTGATTCGTTAATGGAAATTTACATCAAGTAGTCCGGTGCTATAGAAATAAATTTGCAAAACCGTAGCTTGCCTCACAGAGATACGGATCAAATGAGCTGCGTTTGTACTCACGAGTCGAACGGTTGCAAGCGTCGGCGCGCACGGTATTTAAGGATGAATTTGGCAAGAATAACCGATTACAAAGCGCCCATATTAAAAAGTAGTCAAGTGTATGGCCTTGAAAGCCAGCTAGTGTCGCGGCTTTGTCTCTGATAGTCTTGGGATGGACAAAAAATTTCGTCTACTAGTAAGTGCCTAGTAGACACGTTTGCTTGACATGGAAATATCATAGTTCCAATGGAGATTAAAATTTGTGTGTCTCAGTAGAATGCACAAGATATGCACAGTGGAAGGGCAACACTGGCTTTAATGGGAATTGTAACTACGGTGTTCAAAGACTACCTAGTTTGCCCGCTCATGAACCATTCAGTATGTTCACCCATAGAAGTTCGACCCCACTATCTTCCCGTGTTAGTGGCTCATATTGTCGCTCTTGATTGACACTATGATCCTTTTTGCCATCGCTTGGTCAATTTAAATGAAAGTACATAGGAGCGCAAGCTCGTAGCTTCACCCGCCGAAGTTTCCACTAGAACTAAACGATCAAAAATAAAGTTTTACTGCTGTCTTTAACTTTCGTCGCTGAATGCAGCCTAGGCAGTGAAATGTCATGCAATTATTAGATCTTTCGCGTCAAATCTGCTTCAAGTGTCCTTCATTTTCAGTGGATACATGCTACACTTCCACTTGTCATCGTTACTTGCTTCTCTTGAGTCCGACCATGAGTCCGACAAAGCCTACTACACGAAACGCGAGGTTGAGGGCGAGCAGGATCATGGCCGAGGTGAAGACAGAGCGCTCGTCGAGGCTGTAGTTGGCCAAGA